>CBVK0100154738.1:0-27018 GCA_900067695.1 Picea abies
CTCTTCCGATCTCACTGTGTCGAAGCTCATCTAGCATGCTTCTGTCCAGCTAAACTAACAGTCTTTCTTTAGCAGCTTCTCCATAGGTGTTGTAATATGTTCATATACTTTGATGAATTTCCTATAATAGTTAGTATGTCCCAGCACAGTGCGCAGTTGTTTAACTGAAGTAGGAGGTGGTAAATCAACTATAATTTCAATTTTAGATGGGTCGACCAACAGTCCCTGCTTGCATACAATATGACCTAATAGCACTCCAAAGGGTGAGAAGAAGATGCACTTCTTCATATTTAAATAAATTTGACACTCCTTGCATTTGTCCAACATTAGCCTTAGACATTCAATATGGTTTTTCAACAAACTAAACACAGTCCAGTCATCAAAATATGCTTCTAAACATTTATGCAAGAACTGTTTGAAGGCTTCTACCACCACCCTGGAAAAGATGGCAAGGGAATTCTTTAGTCCAAATGGCATCACTGTATATTGGTAGGATCCCCATTCTGTGGCAAACATGGTCTTGTGGAGGTCCTCCTTGGCAATACGGATCTGATGGTATCCTAAAAATCCATCTGTAAAAGAATATACCTCCTGGCCTCCCACATTACCTAGTACTTCATCAATGAATGGTGTAGGGAAAGGGTCATGCAAACAAGAATCATTCAACTTCCTGAGATCTACGTAGATCCTAATCTCGCTCTTCTTCTTGTCTTGTACCACCATAGGGATAATCCACTCTAAATCTTTGACAAGTTCTATAATCCCTACTTCCAGCATTCTGTCAAGATCAATCTTCACTTTTTCTTTATATTTTGGGTTCAATCTGTAGGGTCTTTGCTTGACTGGCTTCACACCTGGTTTCACAGGTATCCTCATCTCTCCCATAGGACCTTTTCTACCTCTCATATCAGTGAACTTAGTCAAAAACAAGTCTTTATATTTGTGCAGCAACTTTGTAATCTTGTCAATGGTAGAAACATCCCAATAATATCTGACATTGGCAAGATTTGGTGTCTCCTCTGTCACAATATTGAATTTTTTAATCTTGATTAGTTGACGAATAAATGGTATCTCAAATCTCGGTCCTTCCACCTCTCTTTGGCCTTTTTTTCTATGATTTTTACCTTCCTGGGATCATCATTGTCAACATTGATGTTGTAGCAATTCTGCAATTTTTGGAGAGGCACAGTCCATTCATCCTCTTCTTGTTCCATAGGGAGGCTAGATGCCTCCTCAAATACCTTCTGTCTCACAATATGTAATGCTTGGTCTACTAAAGGATATTCACTTTCAAATAAAAAGGTGGTTACAAAATTCTGAATCATACCTTCCCAGTTTGCAGTGATGAGGCATAGCTTTGCTTGAAGGTACCAGTTAATAGGGGTCATATCCAGTGTGTTAATGAATATGTTCACCCATTGTTCTCAAGGGATTTCAGTCTATGCCTCTTCGCATCTTTACACATGGTCCTTTGGGCAACTTCGACCAATATACCTTACTTAGCAACCGATTGCTTGTGCCGAGAACCGCACTGTCATCAAGGTTTGACATTGTGCCCAGTCTGTAATATTAATTTTGTGTGTCCCCCACCATCTTGTTGGTGTGGCTTTTAGGGTCTCATCCATTGCCAAAAAACTTTGTTGTGTTGGTACATTTGCTTCAAAATCTGATAGGAATGCTTCTAAAGGGTTCATACCATCAAAGGTGGGTAAGTTACTTACTGTTGTGCCGATCCAACAGTCTTCTCTGGTTAATCTAGCACATCTTCTGGTGGATGCTTCATACATCCGGTTCTTCCAGTTTTCCAGTGCTTCTTATGAATCTGATGAACACACGCTGTCACTTCACCAGCCCAGATTCCCATTGGATGTAGGGTTGATGTAATCCTTTTGTCTGGCTGTCAGTTTGTATATGTTTTCTAGTGCATATGTGTAGTCTTCTTCTCTGATGGGCTTTATGTATCGTTGACCTTCATCTAGATCTAAAGGTGCCATGAACCTAAGGCCATCCTTTTCAAAATTCATGCATCTCTTCTTTAAGTCAACAACAGTAGAGTTATCAAAGGCCCAATCAATTCCTAACAACACAGGGTATGGACAATTGTCATCAACTATTTCAATTACCTCAAAATATGCAAATGTTCTTACCCCGTCGATGTCCACAGGGACATGCTCCAATCGTCCAAATGGGCTGAAATCTTGCTGATTAGCCATCCTAAGTCTGATAGGGGAATAAATCAACCTTGGTTTTCCCATTAGTTCCCAAGTTTGCTTCGTCATGACATTGACCTCCAACTCTAAGTCGAGGAACACATAGTTTATCTCATACTCTCCTATTTAATCATTCAAATGTAATTCCTTATTTGTCCTTCTCTTCTTACCAATTTGGTGTACTGCCCTATTCAGTAAGGGGTCTGTATTTCCTAGTTCATACTTTTTAATTAAGTTCTGTAGATATTGAACAACGTTCTCATCCTGAATTAACTTAATACAAGTGTATAAAAAGTCCATGAGCTTGCTTACATCTTTTCCTTCTCTCGGCAAAGCAGACTAATCAAATGCGTGAGGCATTCCATACTCTCTTATTTCTGGCTATGTTTTTGACGAGGAACCTTGATCTTCTTTGAATTCTTGTCTTGCTTCCTCAAAGATTTTTCTTTCTTTCTTTGCATTAAAGGCTTGGGTCTTCTCTGTGGCCTTCCTGATACTTGAGTCTTCTACAAGATTTCCTTGAGTCATTCTATCCTCTCCTGTAGAAACACCTCCTTTGGTTATGACAATGAATCTAGGGTCTCCTCTATGAGGTTCAACATATATCAGATGCACTTGTGGGTTCTGCTGAGGTCCTCGTTTTTCCTGAATCTTAGTAAGCAGCATAGGACATTCTTCTATAACATGGTCAAATGAGCTGCAGTAGCTGCAAGTGGTACAAGGGTTTTGACAATCCCTTGAAAGGTGTCTTGGTTGTGCGCATTTGTAATAGATGATATTTCCTTGGCCTTGACCCATTCCTCCTCCTCGTCCTCGTCCTCTGTATCCACCGTGAGGATTAGAGTTTCCTCTTCCTGGGGAGTTATACTGCGTAGTGTTTCCTTCTTGATGTACTTCACCTTGGATCTTATATATGTCTCTCGACCTCTCATGAATGAGATAATAAGCCCTACAGTCCCTATAATAATGTCCTACAGACTTACATAATGTACAGTATAGATTTGTAGGTGTTTTTACATACTTTTGCATGTAGTAGTACTCACCTGTGCGGTGCCTATTTCTGCATACCTCGCACCAGGGTAGGTTGACTTGCTTCAAGGGGATTTGTGCTCCCGAGGCCAAATATTCATGGAATAAAGGACAATGTTCCTTGTCATGACCTTCTAATCTACATCTAACACACCAGATATCATCTCATTTTTCCTTTCCTTTGTCCTTCTTCATATCCTCGACCTGAAGAGACAAACTAGTCAGCTAGCTCATACCTGAGCTGGATTATCCCATAGGGGTTGATTCAAGTTTCATAGTGATATCTAACACCTTAGCTTGTGAAGAGATATTCTACTGCATCAGAGGAACTCTGATGTGTGGTAACAAGGCAGCAATGAACCATTCTTTATTCTTTTCATCTAGGATCTAAAAAGTCAATCGACATGTTAAGGTCTTGAATCTTTGATCAAACTCCCAAACATGCTCGGCTACTTTCTAATTGATCTCCTTCAGTTCTATAATACATTGAGACTCTGACTTAGGTTTCTTGAACTCTGTGATTAGCTCATTCTTGATCTCTTCCAGTGGCTCAGGCTGCACAAGTTCTTGGAAAAGCTTCATGTACCAGCTTAGTGCGAGATCCCTTAGGGTAGTAATGAACTGGGTCCTTTTAACAGCTTCATCGATGACATTTTTAATATTCCATACGGCTTTGCATAGAAACCAATGATGATCAGGATCTTTAGATCCATCTTCCCTAAAGATAGTAAGTCTCATCTCATCTGTCATAAATCTTCCTAGGGTTCCTAACTGAATATGTGGTGGGATACTATGGACAGTTCTCTGAACACTCTGGTGGCTAGGATTACTTTGGTTTCTTACTACTAAATCAACAAGAAGTATAACAATACTTACTTCGATGGTCTGCGTGGTTTCTGAGGTTTCAGGTTCTCTTCCTCGAAGCTCTGCAGCTTTCCCTTCCTTTGTTTTGGTGGGTTCTGAGTGTTCTTCGTCCCATCCAATCTATTGTATCTTCAAGATGTTATTCTCATGCAACAACATCTTGATTCTCAACTTTAGAAAGTGCAAACATTTTCCTCTGGGTCCTTTAAATAAATATCTTTTATCTTAGCTGTATGACTTTGCTCTGTCAACATCAAACTCTGTGATGTACCATCCAATGGTACTATTGAACCATTGATCTACTACTCGTGATACAGTCTTATCAACTCTTTTGACCTTCTTGATAAACTCCGACGTCCAAACCACAACAAGTCTAGATTAGATATCGAACTGGGTATCGACTAATCTAGCTAGCCACTTATACATCTCTTGGTGGATTCCTCCAAAGAATATCTCATGTATATATGTAAAAATGTACTTCTCCAACCAGTCCTCTGCACTAAGATTATGGTTCTTATTTTGGGCTTCAGCGAAGTCCTTTTTTTGATCTTCTATCTACTTTTGAGTTTCTTTCTTTGATGGAAACAACCTTGACATTCCCTCAAGAAGATTCTTGTCTTGGCAACAGAACCATTTGTTGGCACAAGGGAAGACCCAGGGTTCAGCTCCAAGAGTGCACTAACAAGCCCTAACTCCTGGCCCTTTCGACAACACCTACGAAGTAGATGCAGTCTCACCTGAAGCAGCTACGAGGGGGTTGTAGGACAGAGATGTCTACAACCAAGGGAATATCAAGTGGATCTAGTACAACATCAACACAACATGCATTTATCACTTATCAATCTAGATCTACCCTGCACAGTTAAAGATTTGATCTAATAGAATATGCAAATAACAATATAACAGTGACAGAGATCAAAGAATCAACCACACACACAACACAAGATGTATGCGGTTCACCCTCTCTCTAGGGCTTCGTCCATAGAACTGTGCTATATTATATTGATGTAAAGCATACAGTTCTTGTCTGCGCTTTCATCTCACAGATCTTCTTTCTTCTTCTCTTTTTATCTCCCCTTCCTGCACACCTAGCTTCAGGACCTGACCTTCGCACACAGTTGAAGATCTTACAATACTAGAAGGCTCTCTTTCTCATCACTTCCCTCTCTCAATACAATAATATCTCATCACAACAATGGAGCTAGATCGACAACAATATCCTACCAACCCAAAGTACCAACCCAACCTAGGCCCTTTAGACCTCTATTTATACATTACAATCATTCACCGATAGCCCTAGGCCAAAACCTAGGTGCCAAAATCCTAGATACCAAAACCCTAGGTGTCTAAAACCCTAGGTCAACTTGACCTTCTTTTTTTGGGCTTTGCCAGCCTGTCTTTCCTTCCTTCTTGCGCGGTGCTCCAAAGAATCCAATGGTGTCTTTCTCCACTTGCTGAGTTGTCCTCGATCCCTCTTCCTTGCTAATCTGTCATCCTCAGTCTCCTCATCCAACGGCTTGCATTTCCATACTTTTCTCCATCTTTTCTTCTCTTTTTCTCACTTCGACCCGGTGAAAGTCACTGTGTCTTCTATGAAGTTCTCTTTTCACCTTTTCTTCCTTGTTCTTCACTTCCTTCCATAACCAAGGGCCAACAGGTGGACTAACCAGGGAAGGGGATTCCCCCTTGTGACATCCATAGGAAGGGATTCCATTAGCATTGGAGAGGGGTACTCCCCAAAGATGCCCCTAGTGAGGGCATAGGTCCTTTCCAGGGGGCGGCAGACTAACCTTGGAAGGGGTTGCCCCCTATCGACACTACATAAATGGTGAAAGGGTTTCTCCCAAACCCATTGTAAAGTGTGAATATGCTCAAAATTGATGCCATACTAGTGGATTGGGATCTGCTACCCATAGAAGCACCCCAGCCCCATGCGAGGTTAGGGTAGAAAAATGGAATAGATCCACTTCCAATGAATGGAGATGATGGAGGAATGTGACCTCGACCCCAAGACAGGGCTTGGCAAGGAGCTTGAGTGCTCCCGCACCAACATTCGACAACTGGGACATTGGGTGAGAACTGACCAACGTGTTAAACATGCCCATTGATGGAATTTTGTAAGAGAAAGTGTTTTTTGTTGACGCAAAAGATGTTGTTGCACTCAAAACTTGAGTGGGATCGACAACCGATGAGGCAATGTTGTTGGTTTTTGCGGTGACGGTGTATTTAACCACATTTGTCATTTGAGTCGACATACAAGGAGGAAAGATGCTCCCGGTTACGATCATTGAGGTGGGAGTTACAGGGGCTACCAACTTTGAAACTAGCAAAGTGTCATCCATAATGGACCACCAAAGAAGGATGCCATCATGAATCATAATAAAAGAAATTAAAAAAATCGTTGTCAATTACAGTAAATTATCAAAACACATTATAAAAAAATAAATTAAAAACATTTCATTTCTGATGATAGATAGATAATTTGATCTGTACCTTGATGATTTCTATTATATTGCAACTTCCATAGGTGAGGTGTCATTCTCTATGGTTTTAATGCAATCTCTTCTTTCCCATTGAAAACATTTTTTTTAGTAGTTCGATACCTATGATTCTTAGAGAGGAAGTGCCTATACTTGTCAAACACCCCCTTTCCTAAACTTTTTGATCGACGAGGTTTCATCTTAGGACCACAAATTGGACAGGAAAATTTTCCCTTTGTTTGAAGACCTGCAAGATATGGATTAACTATGTCAATTATAATATATTATATATAATGAATGAATTATTTAAAAACATGCATGATTAATATATCAACTTCATAAAGTTAAATACTATTAAAGTGCATGTTATAATTACATACCACAAAAATGTGTTAGCCCTGGAGCATCATGAATTGTCCATGCAAGCATTGCATAGAATTGAAATTTCCTTTTCCCTATTGGTATAGAGACATCATACATAGTGATGCCCTTCCATAGCTTTAGTAGCTCATCAATAAGAGGCTTGATATATGCATTCATATCTTTAACTTGGTACTTACCTAATTGATTTGAACATATACAGTACATAATTATTACAACCATTTTACATACATAAATAGTATATATGAGTAAATGAAAAAAAATATATGACATTATGCAACAAATATGACAAATGGGATGCTATTGAATTAAAAAAACATTGTTGTAAACAAATACCTGGAACAATCATTGCCAACATTATATGCTCCCTCTTTATTGACATCCATGAATGTTATTATTGATAACAAAAATAGGCCACACCAAGTAAATAGATCTCATCTCTGAAAATGGATTGACACCATCCACTGCCAAAGAAAGCCTAACATTAAGAGGTTCTCCTTTAAAGTGTGGCTATTTCTCCTCCATGTCTCTAAATGTAGAACCATCTACAAGAATTCAAAGAATGTCATATTCACTTCTATTCTGTGCATGGTAATCTATAAATTGTGCTAAGCTTTTCACCTAAAGAGTCGTTGCAAGCATGGAATAATGGGAATATAACGAAGAACCTTGCGAGACACCTTTTTTATTACTTGATATGTTCTATATCTACTGCTATGACATCCGGGGAATTTTGTTTCAAATGCATATTGTTTGTTGGTCTTCTACTATTATTACTACCTTTCTTGGGCTGACCCAAGTTTAGGTCTACCATGGTTTCCAACAAAACACCTTTAAAACTATCGGCCCCTTTGGTAAACTAGAAGGTAGTGCAGTACATAGAGTGCATTGTGTAGTCTCACCCGAGATATTTCTATTGGTGGCTACAATGCTCAAATGCTTGCATCCTAGGAATGAGTGGGGATCTTGGATTAAACTCTGTGATCTTCATTTGTTACTTTAACATTTATCTTATATTGAATACCTTGCCATTCTTATTCATGCATGTAAAATAACATATCTAACTAGTCATTGTCGCATTTGTCTAACATATAATCATTGACAGTAAAGTAAATACACAATATTCAATCGCATAACACATGATCTATTGTGGTTCACCCCTTATGGGCTATGTCCACATAGATTTGGCTGCTCTTCTATTTTATTATGGTGTTTCCAAAATTACAATGTCGCATGCATTACAACCCTACATCAGTGGGTCAAGATATACAATGAGGCAGACTAGATCACACCAGGATGCTCAACCTATGATCTAACCCTCAATATCTACCATGTTTTCCTCTCCTCAACTCAACATCTTACAAAACATATCGTGTTTACAATCATTTTGGTCCTCTCTCATCAAACCTGAGCATTAAGAAACAACAACTACTAAACCATGTTTGAACCCTGACCTAGACCTCCAAGGTACCTACTTATACATGTTTTTATCTTACCAACCATTACATATTCTTACCAAAACCCTAACCCTATCATGGCTAGGTATTCTTGCATGCATGCCTTGCATTCTTTCCTCCTCTACATGTGCGTTTGTCTTGCACGTGCTACTTTTCCTGCATGCATGTATGCCTTACACATGTTTCTTTTTATGTATGTGTGGCTGCCTTGCACGTGATACTTCTCCTCAAAATTGTGTCTTCTCCCAAAATCCACCAATACTGACATCGTGACTCATCCTGAGTCACTTCCTAAATCTAGTGTCTCTCACTGCTTGTTCCATCTCTTTAAACATTTCAGTGATTCTCTGGCACTGTGCTTGAGCTTGACTACTCCTTTTGGCCATATCTTCCACGAGTTGCATGGTGACTGGTTTTTGTAGAAACTCTCTTGCTTCCACTACAATGCACTCTACACTCAATTTTGTTTCATTGATCTCGATGACCAGTTGTTCTACCTTTTCTTGCAGGGGCTCCAACTGAGCCCATTGTGTCATCTTTTGTGCTTGTACTGCCTTTTCCTGTGCTTGTAAGGTTTTCATCTCCGTGATAGTTTTGATATTTTCTGGTAGTGACATTGTTCTCTATTGTTGTTTGAAGAATTCCATGGTTGTGTGTATATTTTCCTCCTTCCATTGTAGCTCTTGTAAGATTCCATCCTCTATAAGCTATGTCCATTGTTGGGTGCTCTTCTCTAGCAGTTTTGTTAGCTTGTGTATATTCTGCACGATGCTCTCTGCAGAAGCTATCATGTCCTGCTCCCTTTGTGCTATGATTTTTGGAAGAGTTTTGGGAATTGTGTGCTCCTCTAGCTCTTTGATATGGTCCTTGTAATGTTTCATCATCTGCACTATCTTTTGCATTTTCTCCTTCGCTGACACTCCTTGTATTCATTCGATATCTGAGATGGCTTGGAACACTATGTGGATATGGTTTTCCATCTCATCCACCTTTTGTTGCACCATATTCTTCTCTTTCCCTTCTTGGCTAAGTTCCTCCTTCATTGAGGTGTTTTATTCCTGCACCAACAGTAAGTTTGTTGCGTCAGAACTTTCTCTGGACTGAATTTCCTGTGCAACGCTCACTTGTAATTTATAGAGTGATTTGGTTATAATCTTGGGCAGCTCCAAGTACACCATCTCAATCTCTCTCATCAGCCTCTACATTTTCTCCTCATCCATGAACAACATTTCGGGAGTAATCCTAAATTTTACACTCCCCTGCACTGTGATCTGCACTGTCTCGCCCACTAATACCCCTTTTTTCATTGGCACTGTTGTCTTTTGTTGTTGTTGCTCTATTTTGACCTTTAACTACTCCAACATAGTTTTCACCTCTTGGATTTGCTCCAAAATTGAATCATTGTGGTTCTCAGTGTTCTCCCACACATCTGACAATCGATCCTCTAATATCGTGGCTATAAACTCCATGTCGTCTGTCGTCAATGATGTTTCCATGGGCTTCCTGTGGGACTTGGAATTATTTTTGGAACCACTTTGTTTCTCCACTTTTCTCTTCCTTTAGGCCTCTGGTGGTTCAGATGCTTCTAGGATCTGTGTATCCCTACTGGTATCCTTCCATTCTCCTTCTTCCATTGAGACTTCTTGTGTCTTCGTCTTCTTTTTCTCCTAGCACACTTATTATGTTCTTTCTCTTGTTGTCCGCACTGTGCACGATGATCCCTGTGTAAAAACACATTGGGATGGATTCTTATTTATGGTTTTTTTTTTATAGGAGTGATGTCCCCTTCTTGGACCTGTGCCAAATTTTTCTTGGTGCTTGCTCCATTTTCCCCTGCTTGTTGCACAAGGATTGTTCTGTCTTGTGTCCTTGTTCGTGGTCCTAGCACTATCTTTGGTATTTTTTGCAATATCCACTCCTTGGGCCATTCCTGGACCTCCATCTAGATGTCCTACATTGTTATGAAGTACTTCAACTGCAACCACTCCTTAGATTGATCCCTTTTTTCTTATAGCCACATAATGTGGCATGATGCCTGGAAGTTTGCTACCTGCACAAACTCCTGGATAGTTTCTATGAGAATCCTCCATATATATGCACTCTATTTTGGATCTCTCTCAAGTATATCAAGAGCATGTCACTGTTAAGTTTTTTATTTTTTGGATTACTTGTACTGCGAAGGGATGTGTAGTGTGTTGCACCACATTTTCCTGTCCTTGGTAGGAACAAGATGTATGTGGGTTCTTTCCACCCCATAAGTGAAATGAGGATGAGTAAGCATGAATAGTGGAACTCAGATCCCCATTCTTGTGCATCCTTGCAGTATTCAAGGAACGAGTTTAGTAGATAAGTGGCCCAGCTCATCAAGCTCCCCTTTGCACACTGTGTCACAACTGCTACTACTCTTGCATGCACTTCTTCTTTTCGGCACTTGCAGATTAATTTGAAACCAAGCAATCTTGTTGAAAATTATGTCATAGGATCATTGATGTCATTGATCTAGATACCTATTCTACCCCTCTCTACACCATACTTTTCTTTGATCTCATCTGAGATGGATTTCACCTTAGTTTTGTCTTCTAGGTATTGTTCTAGATTCTCCCCATCTATGGGTAGCCTTGTAATCTCGACGATGAGGTCAACATTGATAGGCACTGGCCTATCCATCCACAAGATTCCTCCATGCACCCTTGATAATTATTTTTTGACACATCAGTTTATGTGTTTCTCGCGCTTGAAGTGCGGTATGTCTAATAAGTTCATGATGTCGATGTTGGACAGTCCCAGGATCCACTGTGTAGGATCCAAAAGTGGTGCACCTGATGGGATTTCTCCCTTACTTTCCAGGTAGCTTTGTGCTGCCAAGTATGGGAACTTTATGGAATCAGAGATATCATGGTCGGAGTATTTAAGGCTGTCAACTCCTCCTACTATGTTATCGTCGATCTTCACTCCCTTGGGAATTTTTTGCATCATTATGGCCAATTCCTCCTGTATGTGTTGTACTCCCTGTGCACTACTCTCTTCTCATGCCTTCTTCTTCCCTTGTGGGGACAATACCCCACCCTCTCGTATGACCTCTTGCTATGTTTCATTCTCTGGTTCCGACTCTAGGCCCTACTGCATGGAACCCATGGTCGATTCTTCTTGTTACGACCCTTTTCCCCTGGATGCGTCAGATTGCATTTGTTCAACGTCCTCTTCCGGCTTCTCGGGCTCCTATGTGGGTTCCTGCTCCTATTCCACATGCAATGTGGTCTTCTCAAACTCCAGAGTGTGGATTTCATCCACATCCACCATTATGGGTATCTCATTTGTTCCGGTTTGTGGCACTTGAGTGCTACTCTGTGTGTTTCTTCCGGATCTGCTCGATGCTCCAACCCTCGGTGGTGACATGGAGAGGAAATATGAACTACAGGCTTCCAAATCAACATATGGTAGTGAAAATTATCACCCCATCTCTCTTCCACTTGGCTCTATGTTATTCTCCTTAGAAAATAATACAATGGGTTGCATTCCTTGTTTTTCTAATTTTATAGCGGGGAGGAGAAGTGACAGTTGTGCCACACTGACAATTGTCACTTCTTCACTTTTTGTTGTGTTTCTTGCACATTGTACCTTTCTACCCATTAATTTCTCTTCTGCGTGCAATGTTTTCGAACCCTGGCTTTCTTGCAGCACATTGTTCTATTCTACCAGTTCTATTCTATCAAGACCCTCCATGTGTGTCGATCTATTTTTATTTATATTCCCTTTTTAATTTTTATGGCTATCCTTTGTTTTCTTCTTTTTATTTATTTTTCTCATTTTCCCTCCCTTACTTCTACTGTAATACACTATATACATATCTTCTTACTGCGTGGTAACTTTCTGAGTGTTAGGAGGTCGACTATCCCTATGCAGTTTCATTCGACTTCCATTGATCATTCCTTTGAGTTTCATACCTCCTAAATATTTCAATTGTACAACTCCCCCCTCTGTGACAATCTTCACTTCATATGGTCCCAACCAATGCATTATGAATTTTCTTGGATGCTGAAGAAATTTACTATCATACAACAAGACTAGGTCTCCCTCCTTGAAACTCTTCTTTTTAATATGTCTATCATGCCAAGCTTTGTCCCTTCCTTTTTGTACTTCTTGATGAAATATTGCTAGAATCCTATCTTCTTCCATCTCCATCAGCTGAATTAGCCTTTCTTGTATTGTGCCTTGTTTTATCATGTTGGTGATTGTTGTTACGCGCATACTAGGTACCAAAAATTCTAATGGCACCACTGCTTCTTGTCCATACACCAACCTAAGTTGTGTCTGTCATGTCAAACTTTTGCATGTAGTCTTGTATTCCCATAATACTGTTGGTATCTTCAAATCCCAATCATCCCTATTGAAATTGCATATTTTTGTCAAAGCATTCTCTAGGATCTTATTAAAGGCTTCCACTATTCCATTTTCTTGAGGGTGATAAGGTGTACTCTTTTGATGATAGACTTCAAACTCCTCAGTCATAGCCTTGATAGTACTATTGATGAAGTGAGTTCCTTGGTCACTCATAAAAATCCTTGAGCATCCAAATCTAGTGATCACTTTCTCAAACAAGAAGTGTGTTGATGTCTCTAGACTACAATATTTTACTGGTGTTGCTTCTTCCCATCTCGTTAATTACTTTTTCATAGTAATGATATACCTTGCTCTTGACCTCTTTGCAGGTGGGTTAATTTCTCACACAAATTCTATTTCCCATTTGTTGAATACTTTTAAGGTTACTTGTGGTCTTAGGGGCATCTCATCTCATCTATTAGGTTTTCCAACCCTCTGACATAAATCACATCTATGGAAGTAGTCCTTTTCATCTATGTGAATGGTTGGCCACCATAGTCCTGTGTGCAATACCTTCCATGTGGTATATTTTCCTGCATAATGTCCTCCATATATTCCCTCATGAGCCTCTACTAAAATCCTAGGCCTTTCATGTTATAGTACACTTCTTCTCAAGATATTTTTTGCACCCATCTTGTGTAAGTGTCCTACAATAAATTGATAGCATGTATCTCTGAATACCCTATTTTTCTTATGCACAGTGTTGAATTCTTGTGGCGCAGTCCCTATACTCAAGTATTTAATGAAGTTAGAAAAATATCCATCAGCTACTTGGACCAAAAATAACTGTGCATCAGGGATGTTGTCCTCTAATTTTGTAGGTTCCTCTCCATTGGTGATCCTCGATAGGTGATCAGGTCCTGCATTCAAATTCCTTGGTTTGACTATCACTTCATAGTCAAATTCTTGAAACAACAGTAACCATCTATAGATTCTCCCCCCCAAAACTAGCATATTGACTAGGTACTTGAAGGGAAGAATGATCTATGAACATTTTAAAGTGTTTCCCAAGTAGATAGTTTCTAAATGTTTGCAGTGCATAAACCATTGCTAGGCCTTCTCTCTCTGTAGTATTGTAGTTCTTCTCTAACTTTGATGGTCTAACTCTCTTTGTAGTATTGCAGTTCTTCTCTGACTCTGCATATACCATTTCTTGAAAATGCTATAGGATGGTGTAACTCTCCTACTCCTGGCTATGCCAAAATAGCTCCAAGTGTTATGGATGATGCATCTACATGCACATGAAATGTATTGTCCCAGTATGGAAATACTAGTATAGGTGTTGTGACCATTTTTTCTTTTAGAGTGTCCAAACCTCGCCGATAGTCCTCATTCTACTCGAATTTACTATCTTTATTCAATAGTTTCTCCATCGACTCAGTGATATATGCATAACCTTTTATGAATTTCTTGTAGTAGCTTGTGTGTCCCATTGTTACTCTCAACTGGCATACTGATTTGGGTGGCGGTAAGTTAACAATGACTGCAACCTTTGCAGGATCTACCAATAGCCCTTGTTTACAGAATATATGTCCCAATAATATTCCAAAAGGTGTCCCAAAGATGCACTTCTTGATATTTAATGATATTTGACACAGCCCGCATCTTTCCAACATCAACCTTAACACCTCTACATGATCTTTCAATAGATTGTAGACTGTCCAATCATCAAGATATACTTCAAAAAATTGATGGATGAATTATTTGAAGGCATCTATGACTACCCTTGAGAATATAGTTGGCGAATTCTTCAACCCAAAAGGCATGACTATATACTGGTAGGATCCCCATTCTGTGGCAAAAGTGGTCTTGTACATGTCTTATGGGTCTATCTTAATATGATGGTATCCTGAGAATCCATATGTGAATGAGTATGCTTCATGGCCACATTCTCTAATACCTCATGTGTGAAAGGGGTGTGAAAAGGGTCATGTAGGAAAAAATCATTCAAATTTATCATATCAACACGTATCCTTATGTCTCCTTACTTCTTCTCCTAGACTACCATAGGGCTTATCCATTCTGATTCTTCTACTAGTTCTATGATTCCATCTTCCAACATTTTGTCAATTTCTTCTTTTACTTTATGCTTATATATTGGGTTCAATCTATATGGTTATTTTCTGATAGATCTAGCCTCATGTTTGAGAGGTATCTTCATCTCTACTAGCTCTCTTTCTATGCCTTTCATATCTATAAAGGTTGTTGGGAATAGGTCACTATACTCACACAATAACTGTGTTATTCTTTCTATTGTTTGTTCATCGTACTAGTCTCCAATACTGGCCATTTTGGGATTATCATTTGTCCCAATATTTACTTTCTTCACCTTGACTGGCACAAAAAATACTTCTAATGCCAAAGATGGACCTTCCACCTCTCTTTCTCCTTTAATTTTTGTAATTTTAATATTATGCGGGTCATCTTCATCTGGTACTTCTTCCTCCACATGATAGCATGACAAAAATTCTTTCACTGTTTGTCTATTCTGCTATTGATACTCTGTTATAATTTCAACCTCTGGTTCCTTAATAAATATCACCCCTCTTATTTGTTTGAGTGTTGAATCAATGTTGGGGTTCTCATGTTCAAATGAGAAAGCGACTATAAAATTATGTTGTAATTTTTTCCATTCTGCAATGCCTTTGCATAGTTCCTGGTATACATATCCGTTTTCTAGAATTCCTTCCAATGTTTGAATGAAGTGATGAGGCCATTCTTCTGGTGGTGTCATTTTCCATACTGTTTTGCACTTCTCCAAGTGTTTTTTTGGTGTCCCCTGTCCATCATATCTCTGTAGTTCATTGCTTCCCTATTCTCTACTGAATATCATGCACATTAATCTCTTACATTGGTATGAGTCCTTTACTGTCTCTTTGTGTGCACCCCACCATCTTGCAGGTGTTTCCTTGAGTGCTATGTCCATAGATAAGAGCCTATGATTTTCTAACACTTCATCTTCATATATTGTTAGAAATTATTCTAAGTCATTCACCCCCTGAAAAATGGGAGGTTCTCTTATCTATGTACCTACCCATCTTACCGTGCAGTCTATTCTTGCGCACCTTCTTGCGGATACTTCATGTAATCTCTGCTGCCAATTCTCCAACCTTGTATCTGAGTCAGAAGCACATGATGTGATTCTTCTCCAGCTGAGTACTCCATCTGCAGTTGGATTTACATAATCTTCTTCTCACATAGTGGTTTTGTATAACTGGTTGATTTGTTCCAGGTCTAAGCAAGTGGTTTCTACAAACCTTTCTCTTTCTGATGGGTCTAGTGGCACAATGACTCTGTATTATCCTTACTCGAATGTCATATTCCTTGTCTTCAAATTGATTATGGCCTAGTTGTCAAATTACCAATCCAATCCAAACAATGTTGGATAAGGTGTTGTTCCATCCACTATTTCTATCACTTCAAAATCGACATTAGTGTGCACTCCATCCAGATCTATTGTCACACCCTTTATCCTTCCAATTGGCAGAACCATGTGTCGATTTGTGATTTTTAGTTGAACATATGGATATCCTAATGTGGGCTCTCCCATACATTGTCATGTCTTCTTGGGTAAAAAATTTACTTTGGAGCCTAAATCCAGTATAATATCCCCCATGTTGAAATCTCCAATGTTGACATTCAATTTGAACTCTCTACTTTTCCTCCTCCTTGTATGAAAGTGATTAACTATTTTCTGCTCTAGTTTTCCCTCTATATTTGTGTTACATATTTCTAACATATTTTTTAATACTTTAACAGATGATGGATCATTTAGTACTTTAACACAGGATTGAATAAAAGAATTTATGGTACTTACTTGTCCTAGGGGTTGTCCTTCATTAGTGTGATCCAATGATGAAGGCATCTCGTACGTTGGTACATCCTAAGTATGCTGCACAATTGATGTAGATGCAATGTATGGCTTCAATAATTCTTGTATGGCTTGCTTGAATAACTCCTTTTTGTTTCACGCATCAAACTGCTTATGTGGTTCAGAATTCTGCTTCACCCATTGGTCTTGTGTTGGATCTTGGCTTACTGTGTCATCTCATGTTTTAGCTCCTCCACACGTAACTATGTTGAAATTTCTTCCATCATCCCTTGCTTCTGCAGAAATCCATTGAACATTCTGATTGTTCTTTTTCCTCTTTTCCTGGATCTTCCCCAATAATGTTAGTTAGTATTCTATGTCATGATATGATGCGCGACAATACATACATGTTGTAGGTGGAAGTGGAAATTCTCTTGCATAGTGTCCTGGTTGTTGATAGTTATGGCATACCACTCATCCTTTGCCTCTTCCAAAGCCTCCTTTACCTTTTCCTCCACCTCTATAACCAACTCGATATCGTCATGGGGTGTTTTACTGAGGAACCTAATTATACTGCATGGGATTATAATGTAGTTGTGCGGTAATGTACTTTGGCTGCGCAATGTTATATTGTTGTGATGCAGTGTTATATGGGGATGGTACTTGATTAAATTGTGGTGCAGCTTGTCCTGTCATAATTTCTGATTGCACGCTATAGGTGTCTGGCGTTCTTTCCCTCATCAACTCCATTGTCCTGCAATATTTGTCATCGTGGCCCACTAACTTGAAAAAGTTTCATTATGAACTCTTAGGCATTGTTTGGTATTTATGCATCATTGGAAAATGATATGGATCATGCCCCTGTGTCTTATAGATCTCACACCATAGTCCTCTTGTCGACAAAGGGTTTGGCAGTCCTGTTTCCATGCACTGCATGAATGTTGGGAAATCATTCTTGTGATGTCCTTATGTCCTACATGTGGTACATGAAACAACTTCTCTTTTGTCCTTACTCATGTTTTGGTTCAGTTGAAATGTTAAATTCTTTAGATCCTCCTTCAACTCCTCTATTGTTGGATCTATCTTCTAGTATTGGTTCTCTTCTTGTTGTAAGGATACCTGCAGAGCCTCTACATGATTTTCAAACTTCTATTGTCTCAAAGGGTATTTCAAGTGTGGTAGAAGGGAATTCACAAATAGATGTCTATGTTGCATATCTTTCATGACATTTTTCAACTTTCCCTTCAATTGTTTGATTCTCCGGTCAATCTACTAGAAAGATTCCCCTAGTTTATGTTTGATCTCTATCATCTCATTCATGTATTGATCCTCTGAGCTAGTATTTTGGAATTCATTTATCAACAATTTCTTGATATCCACAATCGTTCTAGTTTTTCTTGGTGGACTCTTTGCAGCTAAGCTCATGTACCAATCCAGTGCATGGTCTCTTAGTGTGATAGCTAATTGCGCAAGTTTTGTATCCTCATATGTGATCTCCTTTGCTTCCCAGATCTTTTCATAGATGAACAAGTGATTCTCAGGGTCCTCAGATGCCTCTCCCTTGAATTATGGTAACCTAATGGTGGGATCATGTCCTGCCATTGCAAACTTTGTTGGACTACTACCTTCACGCGATGTAGATCCTTGAATAATTCTTCTTGAACTGGCTCCCCAAGTTGTTTCTCCCTGTGTAGATGTACTTCCTGTTGTGTTTCTTCCACTAAAATTTAGTTGTTTAAATGGTGGTGTTCTCTCTGGTGTATTGGTCACACATGGTTTTATGGGTTCCACACTGACACTGATATGGATAGGAGTTCTTCCTTTGGTTCTTTCCCTTGGACCTCTTTTCATCCTTTCGTATTTTGCACATAGGATTTCCTCAATATTCTCCATAGCCTGGAGATCCTCTACCTCTTCTTCATCAATTTCCAATCCTTCCCTCACGACTGTGGCTCTCTTCTTATTGTTTATATTGTATTGGCAGGGTGCTCCACTGCGTTTTCTTCTAGTTGTTGCCATGAACTTCTTGATCTAGTATTCCTCCATCATGATTGGATCCAAGGCCTCCTCCTTCTTTCCTTTATCCATATCTTCCTCCATTTTTCTGTCTCTCATCAGTGCTTCCCCCCTTCCCCCATGCACGCAGGGAAGTTTAGTTGTCTGATGCCATTGTCATTACACTTTTGTTATACATTAAACAATTGATGGAAGTATAAAACTATATGATATACCTACCTCTAGGTCCCTTTATGAACTCTTTCTCTGTTGCATTGTAGGATTTTGCAGTATCTACTGCAAATTCTGTGATAAATCCTACAACAATGTTGTCTAACTAGAAATCTACTGCACGTGTAAATTTATTTTCAACTTGTTGTAACTGCACAATCTCCACATAATTCCATTCTAGTTATCTGATCCTATTTTTAGGGTGGTTGTATTTTAACCTCAATATCCACTCCTGCAACACATACATGAAATCATAGAAAAATACTTCATTCAAGTCACTAAATACGTACTTGTCCAAATATTTGCACGGTGTTAACTTCAGTTTTCTATTATATTTCTGTGCAAATTTCAGCTCCTTTGTTTTCACCCAACTCTCGATCTCCACCTTCATTGGGTTCCATGGTATAAACATCCCATTTTATAATCTCATTATTTTTAACGTTTCCTCACCAGATATGAAATTCTTGTCGCGATTCTTTAGCAGATCTCATTCACTCAATCCCATTCTGTTTCAGCCGACAACATAACCATTTGTTGGTATTCTACTATTCTTACTACATTTCTTGGGCTGACCTAGGTTCATGTATACCATGGTTTCCAACAAAACCCCTTTAAAACTATCAACCCCTTTGGTAAACCAGAAGGCAACGTAGTACATAGAGTGCACTGTGCAGTCTCACCCAAGATAGTTCTATTGGTTGCTGCAACGCTCAAGTGCTTGTAGCCTAGGAATGAGTGGGGATCTGGTATTAAGCTATGTGATCTTCATTTATTACTTTAACATTTAGCTTATATTGAATACCCTGTCATTCTTATTCATGCATGTTAAAAAGCATATCTAAATAGTCATTCATGCATTTGTATAACATATAATCATTGACAGTAAAGGAAATACACAATATTCAATCACATAACACATGATCTACCATGGTTCACCCCTCCTGGGCTACATCCACAAAGATTTGTCTACTCTGCTCTTTTATTATGGTGTTTCCAAAACTACAGCATTGTGCACATTACAAATCTCCATTAGTGGGTCGAGATCTACAATGAGGCAGGCTAAATCACATCAGGATCCTCAGCCTGTGATCTAACCCTCAATATCTACCCCGTTTCCCCCTCCTCGGCTCAACAAATTAAAAAAAATATTAGATTTACAATCATTCTGGTCCTCTCTCATCAAACTAGAGCATTAAGAAATAAAAACTACTTAACCATGTTTGAACCCCAAACTAGACCTCCTAGGTACCTACTTATACATGTTTTTGGCTTGTTGTCCATTACATATTCTTACCAAAACCCTAACACTATTGTGGCTAGGTATTCTTTCATGCGTGCCTCATATGCTTTCCTCTTCTGCATGTGCATCTATCTTTCACGTGTTTCTTTTACTGCATGCGCATCTACCTTACACATGTTGCTTTTTATCCATGTGCGTCTTCCTTACACGTGCTTCTTTTCCTCAAAACTGGGCCTGCACCCAACATTGTTTATAATATATAATATGATCATTGGGACATGTATCAATTGCTTGATACTCCATTCCAATATATTTCATGATGGAATATAAATCTCGATATGTGTGAGATCAAATATTTGATGGTGGTAACAAATATTCAGCTATCAAGTTGCTACAACAAATTAAAAAAAAAAGTGGTTAATATAATATGAAGAATATTAACAACAAATATTTCATCCTTATTAATTTTACTGATGAACTAAAAATAAAAAATTTAGACGAACAAAGATAATCTTTATCATGATCATATATATGTGATCGATGGAATATATTACATACCTTAACATCTTTGTGATCGATGTTCTTGAAAAAGCATTCATAACCTTCATGCTCATTATCAACAATACAACATAGAGAAGAATTATGTTGGAGCCTTCATAAATGGGTTCGTTTGCCTGCTCAAGTAGAGGTAAATCATGAACATCATCAAATTCATCATTTTCATGATGATCATCATCCATTTTAACATTAAATGTATCATGGATCAATGTATTTGTACCATCATCCTCAACTATGTTATCAACATGATCATGATCTTCCATATGACCATTAACTTGATATTCAATATTCACAGCTCCATGTTCCTCCAGTGCTTGTTTTGCAACCACATTCTCCATTTGTGTATATTCCCTAGGATTCCTTTCCTTTATAATTACAAACCATCAAAAGATATTAGTGTATATATATAAAATATAAAAATGATACATACATTTACAAAAGCGATCATTTTAAAGAAATATAAAATCAACAACTTACCAATGGACTATATTCATGCCCCCCTCAAAGTTTCCATGTTCCCTACAATGTATTTTAGCTGTTGAGATATTTAATCTTCTCCTATTAAATCCCATGCATTGACTACAAGGAAAATAACATTTTCCATCACCCTTTCTTTTCACTCCATCCCACAATCTAGCAAGTAATTGTTGATTTTGTTATTTTGGATTAGGAATATTGTTATGTGAAATTTTATTTTACCACGCTTCAATGACGATTATTGATATTAAAAAATCAAGCTCCACACTTCAAATACTTGTAATGATAGTAAAAAATAAAAAAATTATGGTTTTTTGTAGGAAACATAGTCCTTGTAACCTTTGGAAGTTGTCGCTAGTATAACAAAAATGTAGGAATGTTTCTAGCATTCCGAGTTTTTATAAATAAATGGACATCGGATTTCCAATGTCTATTGACTATTGACCATTACTGTAATAAATGTGAGGAGAGATTGACTAAGTCCAGGTCAAAGGGAAAGGGTATGAGAAAATCTGACGCCTAGCCATAGAAAAAATGATAGAAATGCTTTATTAGTCGAATATCCAATGACTGTCGCGACCAATTCGAAAAAAATGAACAACAAAATTACAAATTTTAAAGGGTAAAATATGATGACAAGGCCAATTTTTTGGGTGGCATTGGAGGATGTCTTCAGATTTTGGGTTCAAATGTAGTTATGTAATGACTTGTTGACGGCTTCAACTTGATCGTTATCCTACGGATAGTAAGGAGATGAGTGTTCTTGCCTAAATCCCAATTTTGATACTAACTCATACATCATGCGGTTCTAGAAGTGACTTCCATGGTCAGTGGACGGCATGAAAAGATGCCAGTGCCAGTTTCTCTACATGAGAATATTTAAGTTTAGGACCCATGAGAGTGAGAATCAAGTAATAGATGACATGCTATTGGAGTTCATCATCCTCTTGAACTAGAACCATGCCAATCAAAGACTCAGTTGCTGCCAAATATAGCAAGTAGTCTCGATTGTAATTAGGGGGACTCAAAAAAGGATTCAAAACCAATGCTTTCTTCAAAGAATGAAAAGAACGTTGTGCGTATTCATCCCAACATAATGGGACCCATTTCTTCAAAAGGTGCATAAATCCCTTTGTTATATTAACATAGTTTGGAACAAAATGATTGAGGAAATTCGCCTTTCCTTGTAGGATCTGAATTTTTCTGACTGTACATGGGGAAGGAAACTGAGTTATTTCCTCAACCTTCAAAGGGTCAACCATGATCCTTTTTTTCAAAACAACGAATCCCAAAATATGACGACAGGTCACACAAAAAATACACTTGTGTGGATTCAATCGGATCCTATATAAATGACACCGTTCGAAAAATAAGCGGAGGTGCAAGAGATGTTGGGCCCTCTCACATGAGTGAGCCATAAGATCATCTAAGTATGCCTCCACTATGTTCTTCAAGTCATGAAAGGAAAACATCATGGACTATTGGAATGTTGCACCAACGTTTTTAATACCAAATGACATTTTCATGTAAGAGAACGTACCCTAAGGACATATAAAATACATCTTGTGTTGGTCTTCTGGATGAATTTCAATTTGTTTGTAGCCGGAAAAACCATCCATAAACAAGAATACATATCTTCCCACACACTCATCCAAGATTTGATCAATGAATGGTGTTGGGAAGTTGTCTTTAGGACATGCCTCATTCAAGTCCCTAAAATCCATGCAAGCATGGATCATACCCTTCTTATTATCAACTAGAACAGGGTTGGAGACCCATTCTGTCAGAGAAACTTGGTAGATAATTCTTACATTAAGAAGATTTTCAAATTCCACCTTTATTTACACTACCTTTCTTGGGTTGCGTTCACAGGTCTCAAATTCTATCGAACCAACTTTACATTCTCATAGGCTTGAATATCATGTTGAAATATTCAAGGATCAATGCCAGAAATTTCCTTGTAAGACCATGTGAACACATCTTGAAATTCCTTAAAGAGTGTCATATATTGAGTGATCTCGTCCTGTGAGCATTCTGCCCCAATAAAGATGTGTTCAACAATTTCAAGATTCTTGAAAATTTGACTGGGATCATTTCCAATATGTTAGCCATGTTTCCTTTAGCATAGACATCATATCTAGACAAGGGATTGACTACTCCATCAACACTTCCAAAAATTCTTGACTTGAACTCTCCATTCTCAACTCAACTAAGTTCAAGGAGGAAATACAATCTATGATGCAAATCCTCTGAGGGCCTTTTGACTCCTACCATCACCTTGATAATTTCTTCATCTAACGAAAAGATGGTACTTAAATAGTCTTGAGAGTTCAAAGATTTTTTATCCCAAATAGGCTCAGGAAAGATATCATCCTCCTTGGTGACCATTGGAGTTTGATATGAGTCTGTTGTGGTATGTTGAATGGTTCAATAAGATATTTCATCTATATACAAAGGTTCAGCCATCCCATAATTAAATTGACTTTCAACCATCCTAGATGGAGAGGGAAGGGTCCATGGGTCCTATATATACGTCATTCTAAACAAAGTGACCCTATTCACCGGAGTAGCACGAACGTATGAAATTGGTGGGGGAAATAAAATATCCCATTAGCAAGGGGTACATACCACAACTGATTCTCTCAGTGGCCACCTAAGAGTTTTCAATCCAGGGGAACATAGACCTAGGACTAGTTTCCAATCAGAAAGGTTGGAATCCACCTAATCGATAGTCATGATTCTTCCCTCATGGGGAAATAATGTAATATGAAAAAACTATAGAGATGACAACTGTCATGCTGTAGGTCCAAATTCTTCCTAACAAAATATTATAGTCAAGCGATGCATTGAATACTTCAACCTCTACACAAATCAACTTTCCCCCTAGCATGATCAGACATGAAGGGATCATACCATGTGGCCGGAACGAGCATCCATCAAAGGCAGTCAAGAGTGTAGGAGAAGGGGTAAATTCAGGAGAACTAATGGATTTCCAGCATGACAAAGACATCACGCATGTGGAAGATCCTTCATCAATGAGGTTCTCTTAACTAAGAGATTGTTGAAAACAACCTTTATCTGAAATTCTATGTGATATGAAAGGCATGGTCTCACATTAATAGAATCAAACTTCATTGTGATCTGACTAGTAGAGTTTGCAGCTCATATGGCAGATAACAATGTAGTATGTTGTGAGGGGAAACTTTGGAGGACCTCCAAAGCAGACACTGCACAAGGCATCTAAGCCAAATCCTCCACAACTAAATAATTGGGAGTAGGTCGTGCATTAGGGTTATGCGTCACCCTTTTATAAATGCCCTTAGGTATGTGTGGCATTTTTCTTTCTCAGGTATCTCAATGTGGAGAGGGGCTTGATCCTCTAAATTTTTCTCACCTTTCTCAGTTGACTCAAGGTTATCATATTTTTGATTTCTCATCAACAAATCTACATATTTTAGCTTTGAGGAGTTAAGCATGTTTACTTCTGTTTTATATCCATCAGAGGGGGGAGCACTTAACATGCCCCCTTGTGGCTTGAAGTTGTAAGAACCAACTTGCAATTTCTTCCCTTGTGGAAAAAGGTTTTGCAACACAATAGTTGTTGTTGTTGTTTCAACTTGATAAGCCGCTAGGATTATTCCATTCATGGGAATTGGTAAGTAAGGTGATCATCATCACAAATATTACAAGGAAACTTCACTTTTCGTTTATTTTCCTTTCCCCCCTCAACATTTGTATCTAAATTTTTATTATTACCCCCACCACCTTTCTTTCCCTTTCCTTTTGTTTTTTCTCCAGGCTGTGGAGGACCCTTCAAAGTCTTCGTTTGCATAGAATGTACATCAAAAGACTAGGTGGCGAGGGTGGTCAAGCCATTGGTTGTACCAGTTGTAGGTTGATGGATAACAATTTTTTTCATTTGTCTAGCGGCTAGATCTACATCTTTTGACAGAGCAGGACCTACTATACCATCAACATGTGGGTTATAATTTGTCTTTGCCAATTTGAGAGTATATTGTGGTGTGTTTAGCATAATATCATAGATCATTCATGAATAAGAGTATATAAGTTCTAATTGTTGTGCCCTAAAGATTGCTTGTTCCACTAAAATCATTCCCGACATTGCGACGTCTTTCGAAATATATGAGATTAAGGATTTCAGGGACAATTCAAGGAGGAAATCTAGTGGAACCATTGCCTTAATTAGGCTCTTCCGTCACCTTCATTCCTGAATGTGATAAAAATTTTGTGTGGAATTTTCTTGTACAAAGTTAGCCAACAATTATGTCCCAACATCGTACTGGATAGGGAGTTGGAAGTGGTTTAAGAAAACCATAGCTAAATCACTGAACATTGATTAATTCCCCCTCTTGAGTTAAATATACCATTTGGAAGCACCTCCAGTGAGAGTACATTGGAACAAATGTAATCTAATTGAATCATCATTTAACGAGTTGGGTGAACACCACAAGTGGAGTTTCATCACATGGTCCTATGGGTCGTCATCCCTTTTCCCCTCAAAATTTGGAATGTCTTAAGATAATTTAGTCAGGACCACAAACCAATTGGGGTCATGACGAATAGGATCATTCATCAACTTGGAAAAATCTAGAAAATTCAAATTTTATAGAAACGATAACCTAGGATGCATGAATGAATTATGAGTGGCTTGAAAAGAAGGTCTTGGGTTGTAGTTGGCACCAGGTTTCCAGAAAGAGTTTTCTATCGAAGTAGATCTTGGGATAAATCCTTTTGGTCCATGGTTAAATGGAGGAAAAACTCCACCTATCTAGTTCCTTAGAAGAAAAAATGAGTTACCTCCAACATATCCCCCATGGACAGGAGGAAATCCTGGCATAGGGGTGGACTGATTAGGAAAGGGGTTTTCCCCTTATGACATCCCTAGGAAGGGATTCCATTGGAATTTGAGAGGGGTACTCCCCAAAGGCACCCCTAGCGAGGACATAGGTCCTTTCCAGGAGGAAAAATGACCTTGGAGGGGGTTTCCCCCTGCCAAAACTCCAGACACGGCGAAATGGTTTCTCCCTAACCCACTATAAAGTGTGAATAGGGTCAAAATTGATGACATACTAGTGGATTGGGATCCAGTACCCATATAAGCACCCCAACTCCATGCAAGGTTAAGGTTGAAAAATGGAATAGGTCCATTTCCAATGAATGAAGATGACGAAGGAATGTGATATCCACCCCAAGACAAGGCTTGGTAAGGAGATTGAGTGCTCCCCACACCAACATTCGACAACTGGGACGTTGGATGAGAACTGACCAATGTGTTAAACATTCCCATTGACAAAATTCTGTAAGAGAAAGCATTTGTTGTCGATGCAAAAGATGTTGTTGCACTCGAAACGTGAGTGGGACCGACAACCACTGAGGAAATGTTGTTGGTTGTTGTATTGATGGTGGATTGAAACACATTTTTCATTTGAGCCGACATACCAGGAGGAAAGATCCTCTCGATTACGATTGTCAAGGTGGGAGTTGTAGGGGCTCCTGACCCTAAAACTAGTGAAGTGTCGTCCATAATGGCCCACCGAAGAAAGATACTATCAATGAAGTTTGATCCTAGAGAGGGGAATCATACAACCAAAAATGGGAAAGTCGAAGGTAACAGATAATTATCGTGTGGAGTGAATTCCTCAGCTCCAAGATCCTCAACAATTACCTCTTTTGGTTCTAGAACATTTACTTCTAGAGAATTATGGTCTAAAATATCAGAATGAGCAATAGGTATGAAAGTGTCAGACTAATCAAGATGATGTTGTTGATAAAGGTTGGTTGTCATTGATGTCAACCCTTGAAGAAAGACCCGTAGCACAAAGTTTTGGGTAATGGACCCAATAGTGTTTGATGTAAATATGACTCATTATTGTTTTTTCATGGT
>CBVK0100154739.1:0-27018 GCA_900067695.1 Picea abies
TCTCTCTCTCTCTCTCTCATTCATTTATTTTTCTTCGTATTTCATCTCTCTAGAGCACTAGGGTTTCTTGGAGGATTATTCAAGATTTATATGGTTAAGATCTCTATCCTAAGGAAACAAGCAGATGGTTAAGATCTCTCTCTCTCTCTCTCTCTCTCTCTCTCTCATTTATTTTTCTTCGTATTTCATCTCTCTAGAGCACTAGGGTTTCTTGGAGGATTATTCGAGATTTATATGGTTAAGATATCTATCCTAAGGAAACAAGCAGATGGGATTTTATAATAAACCCTAGGGTTCTACTTGTTGAAGAGGAAGAGAAGAGGAGATGTCCGAACATGAGGCCAAGGAGGACTTGCAAGTGGGGATTATAGCTTTCTGTAGAATCTTTGATGTGGTTAGGGTTTTCATGTTTTTTCTAGTTAGGGTTTTGGAGAGCTTGGAGAATTGTACCAACACATGATAAGTTATGAGTATGTAATGGGCTTCATTTCTTGTTTATATATATGCAATTTTTTCAACTATCCGAAATTGTGTTATTGCAAATTTGATTTCAAGGGATCATTGACTTCATGATTTGGTAATTTACAACACTTGTATGTTTAGTTGATTTGACATAAGTTAAGGTTGAAATTTTTAAGGGTTTTAACATTGATCTTGAATATAATAGGGAAAATTTATTGTTGTAAATTTGGTTGTAATATAGTGAATTTCAGATCTGGTTTATGCTTGAAAAGATTGCTCTTAAGAGCTGAAACTTGTTGGCATAAGTTTGGTATATTTTCTCTTGGATTGCCTATTGTATTGGGATTGATTCAAAGTGAAATATTGTTCATTACTGATGTTGTAAATGTGTATTTCAGTTCATCCCTAAGGATGGAAATTCATAAGGATAGATCCAGGAAACCTTCTTAGGAAGTAAAATTTATGAATTTGCAATTAAATGTGAAATTGATGAGATTTATACAATGGAAAGAGGATAGGTGACAAATGACACAAGAGTAGGGCTATGGAGTTCCCAAAATCCATCAAGTTGTTGGAAAACTATGAGGGAATTATAGAATAGGTTAACATAAGAAGCAACTAGAGTAAGGAATCATATAGGGCTTTTATGTCAATAAAATACTTAGTTGTATTGTTGGTTTCTCATGGTATGATAGAAACTAGCATTGACAATAAGAGACCCAATGTATTCCTTTAAAGTCAAAATGATTATTGAAAGCCCTGGTTTTCCTCGACTCATTCCATCCATATGAAAGATAAGTATGTAAGAATGTAATATTGAACCAAATTATGGTCTAGTGAAGGTTTGAATGAACAAATCCATCCTTGTTGGAACCTTCACTTCATCGCTTTGAGAAACAAAAAGGATTAAAGAAATTAGGAAAAATCTCAGGTCGAAGAGGAATCAAATTAGTTTGGTAAATCAATCCCTAGGAGATAGTGTGATGACCATACAATGAAAGTTTCTAACAATAAGGTAAGGGACAAGAGACTAGGTGGAAAAATGGGAAAGAGGTTAGGAGGTAGTGGAGGTTGATCTCTAATAGGTTACTTGTCAATAAGAAGATAAAATTGAACAAAAGGCTTAGTACCTCGCTTCAAAGGAGGGAAAATTTAGTATTACATTTTCTAGATCTAGATTATATTGAAAACAAAACAAATGAAACATTAATGTAGAAAAGAAACACAAATATACAATGAAACTGATTTTTTATTAATGAAGCAATGGTGAAAAACACTATACAACTACGATGACTAGAATAGTGGTAGTTATCTCTCAGAAGATATGTGTATGTTACACTCATTCGGAAATAACACATAAAAAATGTTGAAACTACATTTTATAATGATGCAAAAAAAACCTAAGAGTAAAAAACCCTAAAGCAAGAAACTTGACCCTTTGTCCCTCCTTTTTTGGAATTATGGAGGAATACAAAAGTGGATTGGGGTGAACCATTGTTTGGCTTATGCTACTAGTTCTATTCATATTCTATTCCATATTAAACTGTACCCTTATGAGTCTACCTCTAAAAAATAAAATTTCCATTTCTTTTGCCCCTATTTTGCCTCACACTAGACTAGTTGTGACTCACTCTACCTAGTAGGTTGTGCAAAAATAGGGATGATTGTGCACATTGAGTTGGAACAGGATGAGATGTTAGAAAATAAATGGATCCTTTCCAATCCCACAAATTTTCAATTGTTGTTCCATTTTATGTATTCTTTAGCTCATTGGAAAGAAACTTTGTAGAATCCATTGGACACCTAGTGGTTGGGCATCAAAACTTCAAAATACACATAAGACAAACCCAAAAAATTCCCTTGAAATTCGGGACCCAAAAATTTGAAAATGATTATCTATCAAGACTGTGTATGAGAGGATGCCAAACAACCACTTAATTCACTCCTTAAAGGAGGTAGGGTTAGAAAGAAAATTTCCCAAAGTGAAGAACAATTAAGACAAACACTACAAAGAAAGTAGAGTTATTAATAAAATTGCACCTAGGGAGATGTTACTCTTGAAAATGATTAATGGATTTGAATTTTAAGGGGTTACAATTCCTTTTATCCTTGTGTTGTGTTAAACTATCAATCCAAAAAAATCAACATCCACATAGGCCCACACGAGTAAAATTGTGATGGTCACATGTGATACGACCATCTTCCTTTCACACCGAGTGAGTTTGTCTCCACATTGTGTTCACATATTCCTAATGCCAATGATTATTTCACCTTTTTCATCTTTGTTATGGTTGATTGGAGTAGGGTTGGCATGTGGTCCATTTTATTCGATCAATTTGAGGGCCTTGATGTGCTTTTTGGTTTGATGATATTTCTTTTAGAGATATTGAGAAAGGATTCTTTGTAAAATATCCTTGTGGT
Source organism: Picea abies (assembly GCA_900067695.1). NCBI lineage: Eukaryota > Viridiplantae > Streptophyta > Pinopsida > Pinales > Pinaceae > Picea > Picea abies. The sequence continues at coordinate 2,884 of CBVK0100154739.1, forward strand.
CCCATACATGGTTACATGAGAGCATGGGGTTGGTCATTACAAAGGAAGAACAACTATGTTGCACAAGTTTTCAGAATATGGGAACATTTCAAACATGGGTATGCGTATCTCAAACGTTTAGAAGTTTCACCCAAATTTCTAAAAAACAATAAATTGGGAATGACAATTATATATATATGATTTTAAAACTAAAACTAAAAATAGAACATAAACCATAAATCTTAAATCCTTAATAAATAACAAATTGACCTTAATTTAATAATAGATTTGGGCCATGTTTGTTGATTTTTTTAATAATTTTTTATTTTTTAAACATGAAAAAAACAACAAAGTATAAAGAAAACCTATCTTACTAAATTGGTATCTATCATCCACTAAACACTACCCTATCACCACTGCTCGATTTCTCCCACCGTTGTTCGATATTGCTCTCACTTTCGCATCCTCAACATTACCCCCAAGCAATTGAAATCTCATATATGATGTATCTCTTTCATGGTTACAGATTGACATTCATGGATATTGCAACAAGTCACCACTCTTTGTCTCACGATTTCCTTTTACCACACACAAGAAATTTGCTTAGGGTATCCACTTACACGACCCAACTATCTTCCATGGGATTCATTTACATGGCCCAACTATCTTCAAATTGACATGGAATCACATTGGTTAAATGTAATCCAAATTAGATTTTCAGGTAATACGAGGAAATTATTGCCCAGGCTGCTTCAAAACTGATTAAAAAGTTCCCATAAAGCACCCTACACTCCCAAAGTGTTCCATTCACTTTGGGGATGATTCATATTATTTTACAAGCTCCCAAAAATGTGGGAATGAGGGAATAAGTTTTGGAGATGCAAGGAGTGGTTCCCATGTAACTTTAAAAAGTTATCATAAAGTACCCTACACTCCCATAGTGTTCCATTCACTTTGGGGATGTTTCATACTAGTTTCCAGGCTCCAAAAAATGTGGGAATGTGGGAATACATTTTGGAGATGCAAGGAGTGGTTTCCATATAATTAGGAAGAACAAAAAAATTGTATAAAAATGAGACATTTGAAAATAAAGGCTAGCAATGCATGAAGTTGGCCATATACTGCTATCTCACTTTCTCCATTGTTTTGATTGGTATAGATTTTCTCACTTTCTCTTAGGTGGTGAAAAACTTTTCATTATGTTTCCCACTATAGGATACATAAAAATGCAAATGGTGGCCATACTTGCCATCTTTTGAATGAGATCAAGAAGAGTATACACGAGTATATAACAAGTGTTGCAAACCCAAAAGGGATAAATTTGAATTGAAGGCATATCTACAAGTGTGGAGGTTCCCTATCCACTTCTCCATGTATATGAGGAGTGATATGTGATCTGGATGGTGATGAAAATGTATGCAAAGTCTCTCCCAAACAAGTAGAAGGGACACTACGTTAGTGATAAATATCTAGAGTTCGATATCCTCCCTCTATATGTTATTTGGAATTGGGAGTAAGATGATTGTGTAGCAAAAGGATCATTTTTTTGGTCATAAATAAGAATTTGATAGAAATTTCAAGCATGAACATAGTTATATCACTATCCAAGTTTGTAGTGTGGTGAATCAATTCTCTTGCAGTCTTTCCAAATTCTAAATTGACTCAAATGGTGGAAAATTTGATTAAACTTTTAGATTTATGAAATTCTAACTTTCTATACTTCCAGATTCTGGAAATATAAAGGAAGTTGATTTGTAAATAGTAGGACTATGACATGTCCATTTCAACAACTTGGATACTCTATGTAAATTAAATGAGGTATTTGCAATTAAAAATAGGTTGAGATCGTGCCTCTTCACTTGTTTTTTTTTTAATTGGTTACAATTCTTAGTTCAAAAATAAAACAAAAAAAATCTAGGCTAGTTGAATGTCGGCGAATGGAAAACAAGTCTACTATGTTTCATATTTGGTTCATTGTTCATTTGCTTGAAATCCCAATTTCACATAGCATTCTACAACTCTATCAATGAAAAAACGAAATAGGAATTTGTGACGATCTTGTTTCAATGTGCAAATGCAACATTTGATTAACCACAAATTCAACTAGTAGAAAAAAACATTACTCAAAGGAGAGGGGAACAACCCAAGAAAAAATAAAAATTCCCAACACCAGTAAAAATCGCCAACAATACACCATAGTCAATTAAACCAATTTGGAAACCTCATGTAGAAGTGAAACAACTATGAGATGATAACCATTAATCTTCAATCTCTGAGTATAATGGACATAGAAGAATAGAGATATGTTGGCATTCATTAAATACTAATGGAAGTTGGTTTCCAAGTGAATTAAGAGAATTACAAGATGGAAATCTTCAACATAACCATGTGTGCAACCAACAATAAAAATACACCATAAATGACAACAATAATCTCACCCATAACACTCTACATAACATTAAAACACACACAAAGATACTAAGATATTCCTACAAACCCAATTGGGAAGAAAACCATGTTGATTGGGGATGAAGGAAATTAAAAGGGTGAGTTATACATAGTGTATTTTTATTCACTACAAGGAATTTTGTAGACGATCATGGCTCAACAACAATATTCACTTATCATGGAACATACTCATTGCCTTCTCCTCCGATCATCATGCCAACTTCTTCCTTGAAATATCATCTCTTCTACTACCCTTATTCATTTCCTCCTCATCTCCCCTCTCTCTTGAAAGCCCTTCTTCTCCACAACCTTCATTTTTAATGGGATATCTTGGAAAGTCAACCATCAGAAAGGTCCATTTCAACTATCAAGTGAATTTTGGACATTTCTTCAACTTTTCCAAAAAATAAATTAAATTCTTATTACAAAGTTTACAAAGACATTTTGGAAAGGATCCAATTCAGATCACACCTCCCCACTTGCAATCTTTTGGTCCCCAAAATATTCAAATCCATTCGATCTTCTTCTTCTCTACCTTCAAGCATCCTCTTACAAATCTCCAAGAAACAATGCTTGTGCTACAAGATGGAAGATAAGAGTTGAATAGGGGTTTCCTTTGACATAGGCTTGTTATCCATCTTGTGGATAGAGATAACATTCACTACTACAATAGTTCATTGGGAAATTGTTTCTCCTTGGGATGCAAGTGAAAGAAACTCCTCTTTCCCCTTGAATTTGACTTTCCAAGCATTCTTCTTGGATGTTTAGTTCTTGGGATGGAGTTTCGAGTGAAGCCTCCAACTTTTGGCCTCCTAATGTCTAGTCAATATACAATATTGGAAATAGCTCTCGCATGGACTACTTGGCCTTCTAGAGTGCCGAATTTTTTCACCTTATGACCCCTTTTCTTGCAACATAGACGATCCAAAGATACTATGACATACTTTTTTTTGTTTATGATGATTCTTTCTAGCTTGGTTTCTTGTTCCCCCAAGAGTTGGAGTGGATATGAATGGAGGAATAACCCTCTTCCAAGCCTCTAAAAGAATATTTTAGTGTCTCTCTACAAACTCCTTTTCCATTCTCCTTTTCCTTCATGAGAATGGATTACTTTCTAGTTCCTCTTGCTTTGAAAAAGGTGGTTTGAGATAAAATTGTGCTCACTTCTTGTTCGTTGAATCCCAAGACTTCATGCTTGGGACTCTATTGAGATAAAATAGATATCACAATCCTTTGGCCTTCCTTGCCTAGCTCTTGGTCATCATATCCCATTTTCCTCATGAGTTTGGAACCAATGCCTCTAGTGTAATTTTCAAAGTCACCGACAGTCTCGTTGTAACACACCTGACCTCTAAATACCCTTTTTAGGAATGGGGCATAAAATTTTTGCTCGTTCAAATCATCTCAAATCATCCCTCCGAGGTCTTCATCCTCTTCTACTCATCCGTAGATTTCTAACGACCGTTACCAGCTCAAATCCGATCCCTGGTTTGTGAGATACATACTCCCTAAGTTATTTGGGTGTTATTAGTTGGGGTCTTCGGCATTCAGTGTTGAACGCCCATTTTCTTACCGCACGCATACTCCTCGAAGTACCAAAATCTTGTCACGTGGCCTTGGCCATTCAATGATCAACGTTCGTCATTTTACATTGAACATCCATTTTTCGACGTTCGACAATCGATGTTCTACGTTTTCGGCGTTCGACATTCAACAATCAGAGATCGACGTTCTACGTTTTTGGTGTTCAACAATCGACAATCGATGTTCTACATTTTTGGCGTTCAATGATCAGTGATTGTCATTGAACGTCCCTCTACTATACTACGCCCCAAATCTTCCAAACTCCTGAAGTTCCAGAGTCTCGGAGTCCTAGTCGCATCACTAGCCACATTGTCCAGGCGGGCACGAACTAGAGGATAACACGCGGTGAGGGCCAGGGGTGACACGTGTCCTCATTAGGGGGTGACATGTGTCATGATATAATAGGAATAAGGGGTCTTTGAATCTTCCATATCCCGGAGACATGTGGCACCTTAGTTGTGGGTCCACATCACCCTGGATGACGTGAGTGAACCACATTAGCCCTAGACATACAGCCTTATAACTTCTTTAAAATCTCATGGTTGAGATCTGTCCATGTAGATCCATAGATCCATGGCTCCCGTTACTTCGCAACTTCAGGATTCAAAGCTTACCAACTCCTCACATCGTGAATCCCCCGAAGAGCCAAGTCTCCAGACTCTCTAATCTAGCACCATGTGTCCTCATCCTGTTAATAGTTGAGATTCACTTCGTTGTTTGTGATTTCGAGAGTTTTCACACTTTGAAGACTCTTGGCCAAGTTCCTCTGGAGTACCAAGTCTCTAGAATATAGGATCTCCTGCCACGTAGCCTCTCATCCAACGGACGACATTTGAAAGGGGACAAGTGGGGGCCACGTGTCGCTCCATGACACGTTCTCGGTTGGTTGGGAAGTTAAGAGGGGTTATCAATGGAGTCCTTATATCGATGACTGATAGGGATCTCGAAGGATCCGAGGGTCGACGGTCTACATCACTTCGTAAATTTGTCATTCGACATTCTACGTTGAACGTTGACATTCAACGTTTGGCATTCTACATCCCTATATCTTCACATTGATACCATTGAATACCCGAACTTCCAGATAGTCGTTGATCTGTGGACACGTCCATCTATTCTCAATGGTCCAAATTAACTTTGCGACTCTGGTATTAGGTAATTTTGGCGCTAGACCACTCCTATTCTCTTGAAGTGGAACTAAGTCTGATCTAATGGTTGAGAGAGATCTCCACTGTTGCCTATGCGAACAATCCCTCAACATATGTTCCTCTCCACAACCCCAACATTTCAAGGGTTCTCTCTTCGTGTTATCAGTCTTACTTAGAACTACTCTAAATGGTTTATTTCCACTATGGGATGGAAAATTTTGTTGATACACACTTCTGGTAGGAAGGCTCATCCTAAAGATCTTCCCATGGTTCTTAAATCTCGAGGATTTAAACCCCTTCTTCTTGGATCCCAAATTTTTTTTCTTCTTCCAATCTTCGTGGGGTTCTATCTTATTCTTGAATTTCTCATAGCAATACTTTTACTTTCGAATAGTATCTTCTAAAGTCTTTGGCTCATCAAACTTAATTTTGTCCTGGTAGGACTGAGGTAATCCACTAATAAATTGTTGTATCTTCACTTTTACATCCTTTATGTAGGGCACATACCTCATCAGCTCGAGAAATTTGTTGATATATTCATCTATGGTGAGTTGTCCCAGCTTGAGTTCATAGAACTCCTTGGTCTTCCCATCAAAGTACTTTTCTGATAGGTACTTTCTCTTGAAGTATTTCTCAAATTGTTTCCATGACAAGTCCTTCTCATGGATTCCTTTCACATTCCTAAGGTCCTCCCACCAAATGGAAGCTTTTCCATTCAAGTTGAAAATGGCTATCCAAGCCTTTAAGTTTTCAAAGTAGTCATGGACTCTGAAGTACTTCTTCAATCCGAGTAGCCAAACTTCTGCTTCTTCCTCCTTCTTAATATCTCCATTGAAGGTGGGTGGTTTGGATTTCTTGAACTCTTCAAGGTCATGACTCTTGGATTGTTTCCTCTTCTTTCTTCTCGTCTAGGAATGGGAACTATTTTTTCCACTAGAAGATCTCTTGGAGTTGTCAGTGTCCTCAGAGGAATATTCCAGTGAGTGTCTCTTGGCTCCACGTTGGGCCTTCCTTGATGTTCTCCTCATGGTGTGGCCACTTTTCGGACCATGATTTTGTATCTCATCTGGACTTGGAGTTTTCTTAGTATGATTCTTGTCGACATGACTGGCAGTTGGACCATGTTGCATTTGCCTTTGTATATCTGATAGACTTTGTAGTAGGACTGCATTAATTTCAATCTGCTTTTCCTTCTCCTTTATCAACCTTTCATTGTTAGCCTTAAAACTCTGTAATTATGCCATGAGGATTCTTACAGTTTCGGCTAAATATGGAGGGGTTTCCACTGCCCTCCTTTCATCAAATTCTTCCTCTATATTGTGGGAGCTCTCCCCCAACTCATGGTGTGTCACCATCCATTACGTTGTAGTTTTCATGTTGTTCACTGACTGCTTGAGTGTTGATAAAACATTTTTTGTTAGTTACTAATCTACCAATTCATGAACAACACATATCATTGCAAAGTGAAGTCAACTTCTTTATTTGGAAACATTATCAACCTACAATGCAGACTTCCAAAACATCTATCAACAATAGAAGGTTTTGTTCCTCTCTTCATTAGAGGTTCAGACAAGTTTCTTATAGAAGGGGGGTAAGGTAGGGTGTTACCCCATAAATTTCTTTAATGATATTTTTATGCGACTCGTGCATGAGCCCAAGCAGGCCAAGTGTTATTTCCAGGCTCTGATACCAATTTGTAACACAACCGACCTCTAAATACACTTTTTAGAGATGGGGCATCAAAATTTTGTTCGTTCAAATCATCTCAAATCATCCCTCATAGGTCTTTGTCCTCTTCTACTCGTCCGTAGCTTTCTAACGACCATTATCAACTCAAATTCGATCCCTGATTTACGAGATACGACCTCCCAAAGTAATCTGAGCGTTATTAGTTAGGGTCTTTGACGTTCGGCGTTGAACCCCCTTTTATTACTGCATGCATACTCCTTGAAGTCCTGAAATATTGCCACATGGACTTGGCCATTCGAAAATCGGTGTTTGACATTTTACGTTGAACTTCCTTTTGTCGACATTTGGAGTTCGACAATTGGCGATCGAAGTTCTACGTTTTCAGCGTTCGGTGTTCGACAATCAACGATCGACATTCTACATTTTTGGCGGTCAAAAATCGACAATCAACGTTGAACGTTTCGACATTTGGCAATCGACGATCATTGTTTAATGTCCCTCTACTATACTACACCCCAAATCTTTCGAACTCCCAAAGTTCTAGACTTCCGGAGTCTCAGTCACATCACCAACCACATTAGCCAGGTGGGCACGAACCAGCTCCCAAAGTTCTAGACTTCCGGAGTCTCAGTCACATCACCAACCACATTAGCCAGGTGGGCACGAACCAGAGGCTGACATGCAGCGAGGGCCAAGGGTGACATGTGTCCTCATTAGGGGGTGACACACGTCATGATATAATAGGCATAAGGGGTCTATGAATCGTCCATATCCTACAAACACATGGCACCTTAGTTTTGGGTCCACATCACCCTGGATGAAGTCAGTGAGCCACGTCATCCCCAGACATACAACCTTCTAACTTCTTTCAAATCTCATGATTGAGATATGTCCACATAGATCCATATATCCACGGCTCACGTTACTTCGCAACTCTGAGCGTCGGAGCTTACCAACTCCTCACATCATAAATCCCCCGAAAATCCAAGTCTATGGAATCTCTAATCTAGTGCCATGTGTCCTCATCCTGTCAACGGTTGAGATTCATTTCGTCGTTTGCGACTTCAATATTTTTCACACTTTGAAGACTCTTGGCCAAGTTCCTCCGGAGTACCAAGTCTCCAGACTATATGATCTCCTGCCACATAGCCTCTCATCCAACTACTCTAGTCCAACAGACTACATTTGACAGGGAACAAGTGGGGGCCACGTGTCGCTCCACGACACATTCCCGGTTGGTTGGGAAGTTAAAAGGGGTTCTCAATGGAGTCATTAGATCGAAGGTTGTGAGGGATCTTGAAGGATATGAGGATCGAAGGTCTACGTCACTTTGTAAATTCAACATTCAAAATTCTACATTGAACGTCGACGTTTGATGTTCAATGTTCTACGTCCCTATATCTTCACATTGATACCATCGAATACCTAAACTTTCAGATAGTAGTTGATCTGTGGACATGTGTCCCTCTATTCTCAATGGTCCAGATTAACTTTGTGACTCCAACATTCAGGAGTTTTGTTGCTAGACCACTCCTATTCTCCCGAAGTGGAACTTCACCGAAGTACTTAACGCTACCCTTACTAAGTCCAATCTAACAGCTGGGAGAGATCTCCACTGGATCCCCAGATATATGACCCTCATCAATTCACGACTTCAACCTTCAGATGTTTTCAAGGATTGTGGAATCATAACTCCTGAAGTATCAAAGCCAAAGTATCTTCACTCCTTTCAGGCTTAGCGAGGGGTTTCCAACCTTGGTTCATATGGGATCATATTTGGATTATGGGCTACACTCAACTCTTAGTCGAGACTTGATTAAGGCCATGGATATGAGCCCTCGGTCACATGGGTGGAGGGTCTAAAGGAAACGCCTTCTCCTACAGAGTGGAAATTGACATTCTCGCTAAGGTAAACTCAAAAGGTCGGCATGACTTAGACGTTTCAGTTAATCCTACCCTGACTCTTCTGCAAATTCACATCCCATAACTCTCTAGAGGCTAAAGTGAGATAAATCAAAGACCATGTAAATATAGCAGTTTACAGATGCTAATGAGCATTTCTAATAAATGTTCAAACACTGCAAGACTTAACGATAAACATAGACATTCAATCATCGCATCCAATATATTACACAGAGTATGAAAATACTTATCAAAACTGAAAAGTGTGAAACGACTGCTGAAAGGGGTGCTTGTTTCCACCCAACCATAGGCACATTCACTCTTGATGGATTTACCATTGGCCACCCCTGAGCTAGACCATGATGCTTTCAGAGATATTCTTTCTTCTTGCTCCATGACAACCAGGGACAAAGGTTACTCTCCTCCTCCCATGGGATCTTGGCGGCCATATTTCTTTACACCAAGAAAGGAGGTCTACATAAGCACTTCCTCAGTCAGTCGTCAGCTTCATTTATCAACTTGTAGCGAGACCCTTCCCATGGCTTATTACAACCAAAAAGATCTTGCTTCTCATCTTTTCTCTCAACTCCAGAGTAAAAAAGCATGCTCTCCTCTCCTCTCGAGATTGTTTTCTCTAGTATTTTTTTTTTTGATCTTCCCCTGTCCCCCAAATTACCTCCTTTCTTTCCTTCCTCAACAAGGTTGCGTGGGTCTGAATCCCCAATTCGTGTTCAGGCTTGAAATCCTTACATATGGGTACCCTACCCCATATCCTCATTAACTCTTGATTGATAATTCACTTATGGGTCAGAGGACTATTGAGAAATTACACCTAGTAGGTATTGTTTTTGGGAGGGTCATCTCAACCATTTTTGTTTTCCCTCACCATCTCTCTCATAGAATCCATGGTCTATCTTAGCATGCTCCCCCCTTTCAGCAGTTGTGCAACACATATCCAATTTCTATTAATAACATAAAATTCATACATTGACCCTTTTATACAAAGGTTCATCAAATCAAACATTCACACATATTTAGTCCGCCATAGTATCTTGGTCATTTATAGTTATATTTACAAACTAGGGGAAACATGGGTATTACACTCTTGAGGAAGGGTCTTCGAAGGTGAGTTTACCATTCTTAACTCCATCATGGTGTTGGTTTACGTAGTGGAAATAAAAGGGGCTTGCTTGGTCTTTTTGATAGTTTCTTATAGCTTATTCAAGGCCTATTCCTTCACTGCAAAATCTTGGTATAGCTGAGAAATCACTTTTATGAACCTATCCTCTTTCAAATTATTCAGTTGAGTGAATTTATCCTCCAATTGAAAGAGATTCAACCTACTCCTATCTAATTCTTCCCTCATGGTGGTGAAGGAGTCTTGACATTTTGCAAGTTCCTTTTCCAACTATCCACATTCTATCTCAAAAATCAAATTTCCTCTTGGATCTTCCCGTTGAAGTCTCTCAACTCTTATATAATCTCCCTCTTTAAGTATAATCTCCCTCTTGGAAACTATGCTCTTGAAGGTTTCCGATGAACCTTCATTTCAACTTCCAAGTGAAATTTGGAAATTTCCTCAACTTTGCCAAAAAAACAATTAAATTCTTATTACAAAGTTTACCAAGAAATTTTGGCAAGGATCCAATTTGGATTAGAATATTACTACAAATTTAAATGGCTCATATTCTTTTCTAGGTATAGGTGGTGTCAATACCATGGAATTTTACAAACAACACCCTGAAGCTACATGGAGTGTTTTATGATGCTAGGTTTTAGGAGCAATTGGGCAAGATGATATTGATGGGGAAGAGTCTGTATTTTATTTTTGACCGTTGAAGCAATCGAGATAAAGAGAAGGGAATAAATGACAAACATAATTCTTCCAAACATAAGAGATATAGAGAATTCATGGTTGCATTCCACCTCATGTCTTCTAAAAAATGACAAAATCTCCAAATAGATGATTGGCATGACATGTCTCTTTGGGGGAATGACAATCTTGAGCCTGGAGAATGAAGTTGCTCATTTTACATCATATAAAATACACAACTTAACCCCCTCAAAACAAATCAAGGGAAGTGGAACAATTATCTAGAAGAGAAAATAATTTGTTTCTCTCACTTCATTGTTTGCTATCCATAATTTTAGAACTTCCCTTTTTCTCCCTTCTTGGTGAAGTGCAACACTTGACAATACAAATTTCCTCCAAGTTGCATCTTTCATTATATTAAAGTTCCATGATGAGAATAAGAATCAATATAAAGATGGTGTTACCCATCAAAATACAACGATCTCTTTGAATCATGATTTATGTTTTAAAAAAGACACACCAGTGGAAGGGACCTATAGAAAGTTGCTCCAGATTTCTAACACTTGACAAACCCACCCCCTTTTTTGGAAAAAACAGTCCTAGGTTGAATTTATTTTGGAGTCATAGTTACATCTTGATTGAGTGGAAGTTTTCTCATGGAACTTTATTTTCAAAGGTTTTGGTCTATTCTAAAACAACCCAAAACAACAAAATTTAAAAAATGAGGGGATTAAGGAAGCACACTCTATCGTAAAAAAAAAGAACTCAATGTTGAGTTTGTCCATGAATGAATGGACTCCAAAGTGAACATTTGGTGTTAATCTCCTCAATCTTTTCTCTCTTTATTAGAAATAATGCTTGCTTGTTGTGTAGTTGTCAAGTTGTCAACTCGTACAAGTTTAGTATGTGCTTTGTAATGATTTAATAAACTTTTATGTTGTTTCTAAGAGGAGCATGAGAAACGATTGTGAACTGAGGAGTTTCATTGGGAAAGCTTTAGTGAAGATTTTGTATTTAAAGACATCCTCATGTATCATTACATGGAGCACATTGGAATATAAAGATGCATCTTTGAGTGTGGAGTTTTTACCTTGTATGGAGGTATTTACCACTATAACCTTGGTGTCCCATTGTTGTGATTTTGGTTCTCCTATTTATTTATTTATGGGTTGTTTTAGGAATTAAATATTTACTGCAAAATTTTTACATGGTATCAAACCAACACATGCTTAATCTCTCCCATGAGGGAGGTTTGTGGATCATGTTTGCAGGGCATGTATTTTCCCATGGAAGTCCCCAACAAGGACATAATTGTAGCTCTATGAAGGAATAAGAGAGACCATTGGTGTTGTTTGTGCTCATAATGGTGCTTGATATTAGAGATGGTGAGAAACATGTAGTTAAAAAAAATGGCCATGGATTTTCTTGTTGGTGTCGTGTGCATTTTAATTTGTTGGTGGCATGAAAATTCTTGTATGACAATCTCAAAGTTGTACAGAATGCACGTGAGTAGTTATTGAGAGGGAAATTGCAAGTTGTTGCAGAGAACGTTGTAGCATGGTGCATGTTTCTTGTTTGCATGGGGTGTGTTTGCAAGTTGCAAGGAGAGCACATAGTAGAGGCCTTGGTTGTGGAAATTTAAGACAATTTGTGGAGAAGCATGTTGGGAGTAACTCCCATGGTGGGTGTTGTTATTTTCTTTGTTGAACAAATCTTTTTCACTGGAAATTGTGATAATTCAGTTGCATGGTTTTCATGTCTGAGAGGGATAGCAGTGTGGTTGAATACTCAATGGAGAGACAAGTTCATGATTGTCAGGTAGAGAACCTTACAAATTGGTTAAATGATGATATTGTTGAGGAAATATTATGAGAATGCAATTGTATAATGGTAGAGACAAGGATTTGAAATGATGCATATGGGAGACTCATTGGATGATTATGTTGTAGAAAATACTATGCATGGAGCTTGTCTTGAGAAAAAGTACAAGCATGAAAAGTTGAGATGAATATATTTATTGTACCTTTGTAACTTCACATTTGGAATATCTATGAAGTGTTGTTGCATGATATAAAGAGTATATGATTGTAAGAGTCTATGTGGCATGCAAAATTATTGAATTGTTGGTCTTGTAGGGTGTGTCTGTAAATTCAGTGAGGCATGATGTTATCCTTATTGTTGGAGACAAGAAGTAAGCGTGATGGTCAGGATCTGCATATATTATAACATGTAACCTTGGATAATATTTTTCTTCATTTGTTCAAGGTGAGTTGATCTAATGACTATGATTGTTGCAGTGTATATAACTTTAGGGAAGTATTTGATAGGTATGAGAAGGAGATGTCATGAGATTCGAAATTGAACTATATGAGATCATAGATTCACAACAAGTACTCACCATGGGGAAGTGTTAGAAATATCCTAAGTTGCATGAAACATAGAAACGTGTACAATTTTCCAAAACGAGAGTGCCTAGAAATTTGACCCCCCAAAATGGGTATGTGGGAAAACACAATATATAAAAAACACAATGTGTTGGGCCTCCTTTTCATGACAAGGAATTTGCAGGGCATGATTCCACTGTAGAGGTTGTTGTGAGGCTTGTATGAACTACTTTTGGTGATGAAGTTCAATTTGTTGAAGCGATTACAAAGTTAGAGATGTGATGAAGTATCTAGTGAATTGTTTCCTTGGTGGAATGAGAAGCTTGTCGATACCCTTCTATCATTAGATGGATGTCTCTGCACCCAAATTGAGTCATTTCCAAAAGTTGGTCATGACCAGTTACTAGATTTTAATGTTTCTGGGGTATCTACTAATTGTGGAAGGCTCTTGATGTGAATGAGTTGCTGCATCATATTGAGCTAGAATTATTAGCTAAATTGGAAAAGAACTTGGACACAAATGGGTTGGGGCATCTTCTTGCAAAGCATAACTTCATTTGAAGTTGCAGTTGATCAATAGATGTCATCTTGGTAAGACTGGGATTCTTAAAATTATTTAGTCTTTCCCAGAAATCAATTTTCCACATGAACTTAGTCTAGTTGGGAATGATAGTGTGGAGAATAATAATGCCTATAGCATTATTACTGGAGCTGATAAGTGCAGCATGAAACACTGTGTTGAGGAAGTGGTAGAGCTCAAATTTAGAGAATTGCAGAGTAAAAGCTCGCATAACCCAAAACATTAGAGTTTTTCAGACAAAAACAAAGGACCTCTTAGGGTTGTGGTGTTAGTTCATTGTAGAATCTCACCATTTGATAACTTAATTCACATAAACTTTTGTAACAATGGTTAGTGGAGATATGTCAAGGGTGGGGTCTTTGCGCTGAAATATTTTAGTTGGTCTCAAGTGCTCATAACACAAGGTCGGGGGATAGAATGGTCCTTGTTTAGACCCACCCTTGTGTATACGTTTGTTTAAGAGATCCTAACATTTAAAAGACAAAGCACCTAGTCTTTCACGTCTTTCAAAGGGATAAGTTTAAATGTTCTATGTTTTTTACTATTTTTTTGCAATTATCATTAGAATCGGCTATGTAATTGTTGGTGAAATGGTAATTTTTCTTTGCTTAGATTGAGTTGCATCTGAATGCACAAATAAATTCAATGCCTGAAAAACTTTTAGAATATTCAGATTGTGCAATCTCAATAACTAAAATCTAAAATTCCAATAATTTTCCAAATTTTCCACTAAATTTTGGACAAAACTAATGAAAAAAAATTACCTTTTTTTTAGAACATTTAGATTGCACCATCTTTATATTTTACTGTTATTTATTTTATTTTAGTTCTTAATTAATTTCATAATTACTTAACAACCTATTGTTTCATTTAGAGAAGGGAAAAGGAGTAAAATGATCTTCACTTTCAATTTTTTTTTATGAAACATTCGTTGAACATTTGAATTCAATTTACCAAACCTCATTCTTGCGTGGAGCATCTCAAGGAACCAATAAAATTCAAAGTCATCTGTCCCTGTTATTTTTAGTTTTCTGTATGTTCTTTTCATTGGTTTTAAAGTCGTTTTCCTTTTAAAAATTTTGTTTTATAGTAGAAGATTTACTAAAATAAGTGTTTTTTCTTCTTTTCATTGTTTTTAAAGTTATTTTTTTTCTTAACATTTTGTTTATAGTTGAAGATTTAATAAAATAAGTGAATATGTCACAAAGTGGTTAGTCTTTACTAAAAATAAAAAAGTAAATAAATTTTAAATTGATTATAGAAATTGAAAAAGTAAATAAAAAATTACATTAATAAGTAAAAGTGGTTAGTCTTTACTAAAAATAAAAAAGTAAATAAATTTTAAATTGATTATAGAAATTGAAAAAGTAAATAAAAAATTACATTAATAAGTAATTGTCCAATTTAAAAACATATAGAATTGGTTATATCAAAATCAAAACATCATAAGCCAAGTCACATAATGTTTTTAATTATCAATAACCACTTTTACCAATAAAAAAAAATAAGTAAAATTAAAAAATTCTGAAATTTATTTTTAATTAAAAAAAAAAAACAATTTTAAAAGTTGTTTTTTGAAAACATTGGAAAACATTATAAAAACTTATAACTTGAAAAATGTTGTAAAGGCAAAACATTTTGACTTGCAAATCAAAATTATACTCTCTACTTTGATAAGTACTAATAAAAGGGCATGTATCATGATCTCCCAAATACTTTCTAGAGCAATATCTTTTCACACTTTTCAAATAGAACAGTGACATATAATGCTAAACTATTCATGTTTGATTTTTAGGTTTGGTGTGCATTCAATCTCCTTTCATAGAAAAGAGTATAAAAGGAAAGAAATCACAAGCAACTTTTAGACCTATGTATTTTAGAGTTGTGGGTCTAATAAGCTTTCTTTCATATGAATGAAAACACTCTTTCTAAGGAGAAAACCTCTTTGCATTTATTGCCTTATTTTTTACAATAAAAGATAAAGAAGAAGGAAGTCTTATGCAATTCTCAAAGCTTGTGTGTTTTAAAGTACTGTGATTTATAGGTCTTCTAGAATTTGATCATCTTTTCAAGAAAATAATAGAGCCCATCTCTTCTAGAAGCATTGTTCACCAAAAACATTCGTAAAAAAATCATATAAGAGGTGTTAAACTCCTATGTTTCATTCCTCTTGAGATCAGAAGAGATAAAGGAGGATCGAATGGAACTAACCTATAAACCCTAAATCAACATAAACACACAAATAACCCTTGAACAAGATAAACACAAGTTGTAGTTGCTCATAGGATAAAAATACAATCACTATTGAATCAATTTGATAGTAGAAACGACTAGTAAGTTGTGTATTTATACAAAACTTAAGATGTTGGGGTGCCTTCCCCCATGAGGGTATTATGGACCCACATAAATGTCTAGGTTAGCATTAGCCACCTACAATAATATAAAATAATTTTGAATAGGTTAGCTACTAAACCATAACATAGTAATATAATAATGAGGTTGTTTAGCCATTATTTGGGGTAAACATAAGTGAATATTACCATCATTTCAATGATATCACCCCACTACTATAATGCAATGCCATAGCATCATCATTAGTGTCGCATTACAATGTTTTTTTTTAAGTTTTTGTTTTCACGATGCACTTTCCAACAAAATAGGGGACATAAACAGTTGTGTCACATTTGCATTGTGACACCTTATTACATCATATATATGATGTGCATTGGAGTTAGGATCTATTCTACATCAAGTTGTGTTGTAAAAATAAATTTGTATTGATTTTTCTTCATGTTGTATGAATTTGCATAAGTTTATAGACACACAATATAATTTGCATTAAATATGCATCGAATTTTGCATTATAATGGGGTCTTTGCATCGAATTTGCATTGTGGGACATGAATTTACATTGTGTATTGGGTTGCTTTCATTATATGCGTCATCATTTATGTCACCAATTTTGATGCACCATGCAATTTCAAAAATGTTTCATCGCATTTTGTGTCGTTGGTACTAAAAATTATCACTGAGAGAGAAACACAATAAGCATGCATATGAAAAAGAACAAACATCAATGTTTACCTTGGAAACCCTTTACTGAGAAAAATACTCTGATCAAACTGACTATTTCAAGGCAATATCGACAACTTTAGGCACTTTACAATAGGATAGTCTGAGCCTTTAAATAGGCTACCCTGGGTAGCGATACCACGTGTCATTGAAACCACCTAGAGTGATGTGATCCATCCTACAATGAGTCAAGATTAACCTAAAAATTACATTCTTTAAACTTGACTTGACATAAACATTTATCCCCCTCTAATTTTATTAATTGGGTATCTAAGTTTATTATAGTGTGCCACCTCCCCCCCGGCAAATTCTATCACTTAGTTCTATAGGTTCAAGTGCCCACTTCTAGACCTTACATTAGTCAACAACTGAATCAATCTATCACCTAGGCCTATAGGTTCAACAAACCACTTCCCAACCTTACACTAGTCAACAACCAAATTAGGGGTATGCATGCCTAAACAAGGTCTTACAACCATATGCCCATTTACATGTGATCCATGCACAGAGACGAGGACTAAATGTCCATGCCCTTGTCTCGAGCTACATCGTCCACATACAGTCGAAGAGATAATTGTCGCGGGGTCAAACCCTTTCCACAGTGCATTGTCATTCATCGTAGAACATTTTCATCGCCTAGCAGGATGTCAGAATCAAAGTAGTTTGATGCCAAGTAAACCTTCACAATCTTTGTTGCAAAGAGAATGATCCAAAAATATTTTTTCTCTGATCTATCTCTAATATATTTACGCTAATAAATAGTATTAGTTCAAAGTAAAAAAATAGTCCAAATTATTACTATATATATATACACACACACACACACACACAAGCATAGTAATCATTTGATCATACGAAGAAAAATATATATGAAGTAGCACTAAAAAAAGATGATGATCGCATTTAAAAATAGTTCCATCCACCTCCTCCTATATGTTTCTTTTGATAGCCCATTGGCTTGAGAATTATTTTCATTGTATACATGTTGAAAAGAGAATGAGTTAAGCATTGATTTTGGAGAGAAATGTTTATCAATAATTGGGTGTAAAAGGAAATTTACACCGCAATAAATGCCCTCCATTTTCTTGATTACTTTTTGAGAGTCCTCAAACCCCTTAACCTTTTGTGCCCCATTATTTGTAGATGGCATAAGAGAGAGTTTTGGTGTCATAATCTCTGCATAATTGTCAGTACCTCATCCCACTTCAACTTTTAATTTTAACCAAAGGGATTTCAAGAAATACAAAATACTCATTGCTCCACAACATTGAGGCTCCCCTTGAGCAGCGCCATAAAAAAAGATCTAGGACCTATCAATTTGCTTTTCAACACTCTATCTTGAAAGCTTTCCCACTTTTAATTGGGGATAACTATTGAGGATATTCAGGCTTTGAATTTTATTTTTAATAGGAAGTGTGAATCTATCATCAAATAGACAAGAATTGCTTGACAACCATAACCCCTAGGAGACAATGAAAGGAAGTGCCATGAATCTCTTTACAACAAAATTCCCATCTCATTTATTGAGACAATATTCAATTGAAATTCCATTCCAATCTAGATTTAAACTAGATATATGAGCAACTTCCTTCCAAAATTATGTAGTATAAGGGCGTCAACAAATCAAATGAAAGATAGATTACGTCAAACAAAAATCCTCTTTTCAACCTAAGTTCCAATCAATGATTCCCAATCATTTTCCATAGTCATTTGTCTTTAAGTAAAAACATAAATACTTCAAGCCCCTTTGAAGATGAATTTGTTGATAAGGAAAAACATAGTAAAGTATCTAGCATCTTCATCAGTAAATTCCCAATATTTATCCTCATTTTTGTTGTTGTACAATATATGTCAAGTATCTCCTTCAACTTGTTAGTATCTCGCCTTGTTCCAACACAAAACAACAAAATATCATTTATAAATAATATGGGAGACAAATTCAATGACCTGCCAATTCTTACACCTTTAAGAGAACTTGTTCTTTTTGCTTCTATCAAATCCCTACTAACAACTTCAAAAACAATTATAAATGATAAAGGTGATCGTGGGCATCCTTGTCTTATCCCTCTACCATGCTTGAAGAAAAGGTGATGGAGACCCATTTATCAATATAGAAAAAGGTAAGATATAATGAAAATACAACTCATAACCTAATTCACAAACTGCACATAGAAACCCAAATGAATCAACATTAACATCAAGTATAAAAATCTAGCCCTATCATAAGATTTTTATAGGTCAATTTTAACTACCATGGAAAACAACTTTTGTGTTTTAATAGAGTGTAACCCATCCTATATTCCTACCCCTAATGCCTAATGTATCTATCAACCTAATAAAAAGTCAAATTCTTCATGAGAGATTGTATCTAATAACAATATCTTCACCATTACAACAATGATCTTTGCAATAATTTTGTAAATACAATTACATAAAGAGATTGGTCTAAATTGGTCTAAATTCTTCAAATGAAGTGGGTTTGTCTAATTTTCGGGGGGGATAAGAGCAATAAAGGTAGCATTAAAAGTAGCCAACATCCTCCCATTTACTATGTATTCCTCTATTACCATCATCAAATCCTCATCAATTACTTCCTATAATCCTACTACTAATAATTCGATGAACACGCTATACTTGGAGACATTGTTAGTGGTAGGACTAATGGAAATTGCACTTGAATTTAACAGTTGATCGATAGGGGGGTAGATCACCTATATAAAAGTGAGGTTATGGGTGCACCGACTAGAACCATCTATGAATCCTATGAATACAGGGATATTTGAAAACATTTTCCAACCAAGCACAAAGCATGGTAAGCATGTAGTGAAAATAACATAAAATAAACAAAAAATTAAAAAAGAAGACTTATAATATAACATGTACAAGAGTATTGCAAGAAATTGTTTTCTATGCATAATATCTCTTTAGATAAATCCCATTGCAAGGATAATCTAAAGGGGTCCCTTCATAATTGAGTAGTTCATAAGTTCCCATTTGTAAAATATGCCTCATGATGTAAAGACCATGCCAACTTGGTTCAAATTTCCATACCCTAGGCTTATTGTTATCCTTGATCGTAAAAAAGGATCAGGTCTACTTCAAAAAATAATCCAAGGATGAACATTCTTATCATATTGAACCTTATCATGTTTCTTATAAGGCTCATTCATTGTAGTTGCATCGTAACACTGTTCATCAAGGTGTTCCAGGTAAACAAGGCACTCCTCATTGGCTAATGTTTTAGGAAAGAGCTCAATGAATAACTTTGATGAATGGATTTCACACTCAATGGGAAGAAATACCTCTTCTCCATGTATGAGATGGAAAGGTGTAAAACCTATGGCAGTTTTGGTTGAGGTTCAGTATGCCCAACGAGTTGGAAAAAACATCAATTGAATTTATTCTTATTAAACATCCTTGAAAGTATGGTGTTTAAGACTTTGTTAAAAACCTTTACTTTTCCATTGGCTTGAGGATAGTAGGGTAATGAATTCTCATGAATAAAACCCAACTTGATAACTAATTATGTCATCATTTTGTTCTGAACAAGTGTATCATGATCTATCACTATCTATTAAAGAACATTGAATCTTAACATGATTGAATATGAAGAGTGTTACTTCCTTACCATTGTTTTCAAAGGTCAACATAGCTTCTACTCACTTGGTGAAGTAGCCAATAACCACAATGATGTGCTTGTGATCATTAGTAGAAGTGGGCTGACACAACATTAAATCCAATCCCCACTTGGTGAAGGGATTGCTATTAACTATAAGGTGCAATGGAGTAAAGTGAGAATGCATTTTCTTTGTAAATATTTGACAAGGATGACACTTCTTGACAACTTGGATGTAATATTTGAAGATTGATGGCCAAAAGTGGAGGAAAGACTCTTCCTTCTCACCCATTCATTCAATTCATGGATGCAAATTTGAATGGGGAGAGAAGAGCTTGGGAAAAAGAGAGTTTTTGAGAAAAAAAAAAGAGTTTTTGAGGAAAAAGAGAGGTTTTGAGGAGGAAAAACTCATCTTAGTTGATATATGGTCCATGGAGAGAAGAAATAAATGTCATTGGGTGAGATTATAAACCATTGGATAACAAATAGATAGGATTTCAAATCCTTTAATGTTGTTGGCTTGTTAGGCTATTCAAAGAACCATAAAATTTATGCCCAAGAAGCTTCCCAATGTTGGAAATGAAATTTGGAAGTAGGCAGTAATTTGGGCTTATCTTGGCCATATTGAAGAACACACATACGAAGGACATACTTGAGGGATTGAAGAGAAGAGAAAGGATGAATTCCTATTGATTTGTAAATTATCGTGGATATTCCATTGACAGTTCGTTGCAACAAATCTAATCAAATAATGAAATCTTTACTGTGAAGGTTAATTTCCTTTAGATATTATATTCTTTAATTACTGATTTTTTTTCTGCTTAAATGTAAGAAATAGTTGAAATGTGAATAATTGAGAAATATAAATAAATATTCACACACCATCCACAAATAAACACAAGATATAACCTGGGAAACCCAATACGGGAGAAAACCCAGCTAGAAGGTGAGGTTGCTTTGCTCTTTTTTCTTCAAATGCAAATGCAAAGAAAGAGACACACTCTATGGAGTTTCCTTTGATATTGTGTCTTCTATGGCTGCTAAAAAATATCTCCTACTCTATTTTTCTCTCAAAATACCACTCTTAGGGCCCCCAGGGGGGCAGCTCAATTGGCAAGTGCCGTGAAAATGAAGTTCCATGAGGTTTCGAGTTCAACTCCCCCTGACTTACAATGTGTGCCGCGTAAGGGGCATCATGGGCACACCTGGAGGTTATAGTGGTAGCAGTTGGATAACACGGCTACGTGTAACGCGAGCACATGCCCAACTAGTTGTTGATTCCGCCAGACATAAAAATAAAATAAAAAAAATACCACTCTTAGGTGCTCTACTCAACTATGGAATAAATACAATGCTCAAGAATGGAACCCCTTCTCCTCCTAGTGGCTCAGTATTTAACATCGTCCGATAGCCATAGAGGGGTAGGGTTTTGACTTCCCAAACCCTCAATTGTGATAAGGTTTTGGACCTTATAGAATCTTCTTGAAATTCCATATGTCTCTAGCCCCATATGTAAGGTAGCTAGAGAGGTAGTGGGGGGGGGCAGAGGGCCCATAGTGATAATAATGGAGACCATTCAATGTAAGGTGGAATAGGTCCACTATATTATTAAATAAGGTCCACTATGGTAGTTAGATATAATAAATGGGTAGTTAGATATAATAAATGCAAGAGGACTTCTTAGATTGTTCTCCTTCTAGAAAATTCCTCCTCTAGAATGTTCTTAGGTGATAGTAGCACTATATAAAGGGGTTCAAGCAATGTAATGGGACATGAAAATAATTATTGTATTGTGAGATGTATCTCAATAGGAGGATGTCCCCTCGAAGAGACAAGTGAACAGGAGATGATCCCTTCTATAATAGGATCCATTGTATGGCGTTGCCCTACCTCAAGGGTTTGGTTATAATAAAGTGTGGTTTCTTCTATATTTCTTTGTGGATCTATTGTGTATTCAGTATTTGTGGTGATTATATTTGTAGATCTATTCAAGTTCTTAACAAGTGGTATCAAAGCACTTTCCCTGGCAGACATTGTGGGCAAATATTTTTTATTTTTGCAGATTTTTTTTTCGGAGAAGAAAAAAGTTCGCAACACTCCAGAAATTTTTGGTATATTTATCTGCAAAATTTGCAAAAAAAAAAAGGTTCTATATCTGAGCTCCTCTCAGAAAAACACCCAAGTTGAAAAAAAAAATCATCTGAAACGGAGTCTGAGAAGTCAAGATATTGAAGTTTTAAAATATGCAAATTTTCAGGGTTTTTTCCGCGGACAGTGGCGTGATGTTTTTATTTTTGTAGCATCTTGAGGCCGAATTTGCCCAAAAAACATTATAGATCTGAGTTCCTTTTACAATTTCACCTAATTTCAAAAAAAAAAATCAGCCAAAACGAAGTCCGGGAAGTGAAGTTATGAGCATTTTAAATTCAACAGTTTTTCAGGGTTTTTCTGGAAAACGCCTCGATTTTCTGCTGTAATTTATTGTTCTATTTTTTGGGTTTTTTTGTGATGGCGGTAGGACTGTGGAGTTCATAAATTTTCATAGGGTGCTCAGATGGTTATTTCTTCTCAAACCCTCAAAGAAATTTTACAGATTACTGAATCATTCAAAGCTCAATTGTTTGACACATTGAATGGCATCCACTATTATCATTATGGGCCCTCTAGGCCCCCCCACTACCCTTCTAGCTACCTTCACTTCTCAGACTCCGTTTTGGTTGATTTTTTTTCTGAAATTGAGTGAAATTGCAAGAGGAACTCAGATCTATAATTTGTTTGGGTAAATTCGGCCTCTAAATTCTACAGAAATAAAAAAATTGCGCTGTCGTCCGCGGAAAAAACCCTGAAAAATTGCAGATTTTAAAACTTTAATATCTTGACTTTCCAGACTTCATTTTGGACGATTTATTTTTTCAACTTGAGTGTTTTTCTGAGAGGAACTCATATATACAACCTTTTTTTGCAAATTTTACACAGAAATATACCGAAATT
This sequence comes from Picea abies, assembly GCA_900067695.1. Classification (NCBI taxonomy): domain Eukaryota; kingdom Viridiplantae; phylum Streptophyta; class Pinopsida; order Pinales; family Pinaceae; genus Picea; species Picea abies. The sequence continues at coordinate 26,090 of CBVK0100154739.1, forward strand.
TTCTATAATGTCGTGGCCCTCTTTTTTCTTCTCCGAAAAAAATCTACAAAAATAAAAAATATTTGCCTACAATGTCTGCCAAGGAAAGTGCTCTGATACCACTTGTTAAAAACCTGAATAGATATACAAATATAATCACCAAAAATATTGAATACAAAATATATGCACATAGCAATATAGAAGAAACCACACTTTATTATTACCAAACCCTTGAGGTAGGGTAACACCATACAATGAATCTTATTATCGAAGGGATCCATTATATGGTGTTGCCCTACCTCAAGGGTTTGGTAATAGGGTGAAATCATGAAGGTGGGTTACACTTTTGCTTGTTTTATGACAAAAAAAAAATGTATTTTCACAAGTTATTCAACTTCCGACATATAAAAGTATATTTTTTATTTAGAATTTCACTTTACAGTAAAAACAAAACTTGTGAAGAATTGTGTTAGCTTTCTAATGACTATTTTTCAAATTTTTTTTATCACGATTTGTTATGTCAAATTGACAATTGTTTAACAGTATGTTTCTTAAACACGAAATGAATGATAATGAGTTACTTATTTCTACAACAGTGTTTTTTTTATTAAACTTATGTTTTGAAGAAACAAAATATACTACAACAATCTACAGAGACTCTATTTTATTATGACTATCATTTTGAATTTAACGGATGAATATTATAATTTCTAGAATTTTTTGAAGTTGACCAAGCTGAAAACGTTGCATATTTTAAACACATGTTTTTCTACAACATGTATCTATCTTAATTTTTACTTAAACGTAAAATCTAAAAATACCCTTTTGACGAGAACATTTTAACAATTATGAATATAATTTTTCCATAATTTTCCGTTGTGTATTTTTAAAGATACGGTTTTTTCATTTCACCGAATCATAATCTCACCCAAAAATATTATGCAGTGATT
>CBVK0100154740.1:0-27010 GCA_900067695.1 Picea abies
ATATGCCCCAATTAAGGGTTAATGAGCCAATATTAGGGCTTAACAATATATATATCTTTTTGGGTAGAAATAGTATGTTACCCATCCAAGATATTTAAATTTACAACTTCCATTTCAACTTTATTTTCATATGCAAGTGGAATAGGTAGTTTCGTCAGTTTGTGACAAATGACAGAACCAAGTTTACCACATCTTCGTCATTCACTTTCCAAAATTGCAAATTGGGAGGTGCATGAAGACATATATTAACATCAATAGAGAAAACTATTTCATCAATTAAAAATATTTGACTTGTTCCTTGTGACTACTTTCTACTTTCTCATAGCTTTTGCTATCCTTCTACATCATCACCTTTGAAGGACATGACAACAAACTTAGTCATATCCTTTTTAAAATTTCTTATGCAAGCTCTTCTAAGAAATGTTAGATTATTTTAATAGTTAATATTAGTGAGATTGTTTGTCATATTAATTAGATGTAATACAAAACATGCTATTTATGTATGTCAGGAACCTCTTTCTTAAGACAACCATAATACCATTTTTCAAATCGCTTGATTTATTTCTCCCCGAATGATTGGATTCATCATATGACAATAACACTCAACCTTGTCTTGCACAAGATATCTCATCATCGATGTCTTCATTTTTCATTAGATCTAGACAATAACTAAAAATAGGAAGGACAATCTCTAGTAGAAAACAATTGTTATTATCAACTACCTTTGATTTGGACATGAAGAATGTCCTCATTGATCGCTTATAGAGTATGGTCCAAAAAATGTCATAAATAATTTCTTGGATTAGGGTCTATAAATCCTTCCTTTCTCTACCTCTATGCTTATAGAGTATGGTCCAAAAGTCATTCAATACTCCACACTAAGATTTCAATTAGTCTGGAAGGAATCACTAAAAAATTCCATGGGAAAGGAGAACCAAACCTTCAACAAGATTCTGCTCAATAATGAGAAAGGTTGACAGACCATTCTCAAGCCATCCCATCAAGGAGAAGCTTAGAAACTTGTTGAAGGGTTGAATAACCCTCCCCATGTTTCCCTTCGATGAGAATACTAATCTAGAGGAAGGGTTAACCGACCTTTCTCGATCTCCTCCTTGATGGAATGACAAGAATGGTAATATAAAGGAAAGGTTATCCAATTCTTCTATAGGATCCCCCTTGATGAAACAACAAAAACACTAATCTACAAGAGAAACCTATGAGCATAGAAGGGTCCCCTGACCCTTCCCTAAACTTCCCCTCAAAGAGAGTACTATTCTCAAGGAAGGTTATGAAGGCCCTTATCCTAGCTCTCTATTGATGAAAATATGAGAATACTAATATATAGGAGAAACCTATAAGCATGAAGAAGGGTTTCCCAACACTTCCCCATTCATTTGTTTAATGAGAATACAAATCTAGAGGAAGGGTCGATTGATCCTTCCCTAGGAATTCTCATGATGAGAAACCTATGAAATTGAAGAATGGTCAACCGACCCTTTTTTGGGTTCCTCCTCGATTAAAATATTAAGCTTGATGAAGCGTTTGATGATACTTTAATACTTTTCCCTAAGATTTTGATTAGTTTATAAGGATTCACTAAAAAATACTACAAGAAAATGATGACTAACACATAAATGGGCTTCCCCTCAATGAGAGGAAAGATTGATAAACCATTCCCTAGGTTTACTATTAATGAGAAACTTACGAGCTTGACGAATGGTCAACTTACCCTTCCCCATTATGCCCTTCAATGAGAATACCAATCTAGTGGAATGGTTGTTCGACCCTTCCTTGAAATTACCCTTGACTAGAATATTAAGCTAGAGGAAGGGTCAATGGACCCTTCTTAAGGATTCCCCTCGAAGAGAATGCTAATATATTCAAGGGGCCGACTGAGCCTTCCGTAGGATTCTAGTCAACGATTTTAATATTAAAGAGGAAGGGCTAAAAAAATTTAACACACCCAACCCCCTAAGTACCTTTTTAAGGGATGGGGTATTAAATTTTTGCTTTTCCTCAATCGTCTCAAATCCTCATTTAGAGGACACCATCATCATATGGTCATCAAGAGATTTCCATCGAATGTAACCATGCTCAGAACTGAGCTCCGGATCAGAAGTTATAGTCTCCTCAAAGTTTCCAGACTTTCATTTATTGAGTCAATCTTAGTCCCACATGGCAACCACGTGGTTCCCCGTCACTCGTGCCATCCTACATAGATCTGACATAACATCTTGCACTTGACCCCCCTCACTCCTTCATCCATTGGTGTGGAGATTTGTTTATTCATTGGAGTCCTCCCATCAGGGTTAGAAAATTTCCCAGAACTAATCCACTCTGACCGAATCTCTCCAAATACACACACTCAAACAAATCTAACCTACAGATCCAATGACCCTCGGGGTTGGGAAATCAATGGTTCCGATTACTTTAGAGTCGCCAACTTGCACAATGTTTAATGAGCCTTCTCATGCTCCAACTACACTTAGATTATGTGGGACCCTTGAAGATCCACGACTGGGATTGAATCTCGCATGTTCACCGATCTACAACCTAGGTCTCCTCTCAGAGTTCTTTGCGTCGTAAATCCTTCAGATGCCATATCATTGTGACATGTGGCACCATCAATACTTGACACATGAACTACTCTTAATAATTTCATCGGATTCATTATCCCATAATACATCAAAATCCCACTTTTGATGTCTTATTTGTTTAATCCTTAATAATTTTAAGTAATCCCTTGTTTAATATAAAATCCTAATCATTAATCCATTTTGGCTTAGTTGAATTTACCGTCCCGGTAACATCGAGAAATTTCTCTTCCTTTTTACTTCAGGAATTTCACTTCCCAAAAAGGGTTTTTGGTATTAATTTAAATACCACTCTTATAATGGTTTTGTTATGATATAATCAAATTGATTATATAACACTTAGGTTTGTTAAATTTGTTTAACATGTAAATCACTTGCCCTTGGTTTATCACTTTCTAGGCGAACCCTTACACGCAAATATCCAAGGTTCATCATCCCATGATCTAGATTTAGGAGCGGAAAGAACTAATTAAAAGACTGAATACAATAAACACAAAGATATGAAGAACAACACAGATATCCAGTGAACAATATCTTCTATTGAATGAATGAAATAGGATGAAACTATAAAACTGCAGAACTGAAACACTTGCTCGAATGGTGGTAGCTATCTCTGAGAAGAGATGTGGCTGCTACATGCATATGTTTGAGCATAATGATTACAATGAGGCTCCAGAGGCATTTTTAATATTACTAATGAGTGACAAAACCCTAGAGATCCAAAAACCTAACCCTAGGAGGTGAAGCACCAAAATTCATGTGGCCCCCTATGGGTAAGTTCACACCTCAACCTCTCGGGGCCGTAACTTTTGCATATGACCTCCATTTTAGGTGCGTGATAGCCCATTGGAAAGGTATTTTAGAGAGCTATACATTACGCCGTCAAACTCTAACTCCATCTATAGTTTTACTATGGTGAGCCAAAAACACACTGTTTAGGGATCCAAAATGGCCCTAGAAGTACAACAAGATGTGTTGACATGAAAGCATACAAAATAAGCCAGTTGGATTAGGTGAGAGGCCACCAATATCCACCTGGAATATGTGTAGGGATTCAGACAACCCCATAAGTGTAGAACCCACAATTACAAAGAATTACAGAAGAATGTGTTGAACTAAAAATTGACAAGAGGAGCCAGTTGGAATAAGTGGGTGGCCACCAATATCCATCTGGATCAATACTCCCCTCTTAGGAAGCAATGGTATCCATTGCGTTGAGTTCCTACATCATGTGAGGAATATTCTACTGTTTGGCCCCGATTGATCCACTTGCCTTGGTGTAGGAGTTGCCCTGCCTTGCCAACCTGATAAAACTAGATCCTCTGCTAGCGAGTGCCCTTGACCTATGTGTCCACTATCTGATCAGTGGATGCCATTTCCATGCAGTTAGGGTTGAGATTTGTTGGTGTCAATTGTTCTGTGATCTCTGAGGTGTTCAATAATGGGGGAAAATATGGCTAAAGGAGGTCCACATTGAACACTGGGTGCAAGCTAAGGAATGATGGATTGTTGAGCTCAAAAGTATTGTTACCCACAACCTTGGTGATGGTGTAAGGCCCATAGAGAAGTGGGCGGAGCTTCCGATGGGGACCCGTAAGATGCTCCTTCCGCAAGTATAACCAAACCTCTTCTCCAATCTGAAACCGATGCGGTACCCTGTGTTGATCATGGTGTTGCTTGTACTTAGCATTGGCTTTCTGCAAAATCTTCTGGACCTGTTGGCAGATGTGCTGAATCCGCTCAATGAATCTAGTGGATTTTTTAGTCTTAGACTGAACATGGGAAGAGTCTGTCTCTGTGGTTTCTAGAGGTAGTGCAACAACAATGGGACCCAAGGGTTGGAATCCCGGTCCCACCTGAAATGGGCTATGGCTGGTGGAATTATGGAGAGCCCTGTTGTAACTGTTCTGAACATAGGGGAGACTCTCATCCCATGTATGTGGATGCTTAGAGTTGTACATGCATAGGATGTGCACAATCATCCAATTAACGACCTCTGTTTGGCCATCTGTTTAGGGGTGGAAAGCGGTGGATTTATTGAGCTTGGTGTCCAATAGTGACCAGAGGCTTGACCAAAATGTGCTGAGGAACCTGCTGTCCTGGTCGGAGATGATGGTCCATGGTATCCCAAAATGGGCCCACACTCATTTGAAGAAGAGCTTGGTAGTATGTACCATTGTGATGTTCTTCTTCCAGGCTGTGAGGATGGCCATATTCGAAAACCGATTAATGACCACAAATACACAATCATTGCCTTGCCTGGTGGATAGAAGGCCATACATGTAATCCATTGAGATGGATTCCCAAGGATTCTCGGGGGTAGTAAGAGGGGTGTATAAGCCTTGCTTTTTGATGACTGGATTGGCAATGGCATAGGTAGTGCAAGATCTGATATACTTGCTGACGTCCTGACGAAGTTTTGGCCAATAAAAAAGTTTATGGATAGCGACCACAATTTTCTCCATGCCAAAATGTCCTGCCACCCGACTGTAGTGGGCTTCCCAAATCAACTTTGAACTCTCACTTGCAGGAACACAGAGATGGCCCAGATGGCATAACAACCCGTCCTGAATGTGAAAATCGGTGACAGTCGTGCTTGTACCCAAGAGCTGATAGGTGGTGGGGAAGTCTAAATCTTGTTGATAAATTTGGGGCCACTCAGATGCCTCATGTCCATAGGAATGGAGTACAACGGTGAGTGCAACTACGGGAGGTCGACTAAGGCAGTCAGTGACACGATTTTTGATCCCTATCTTATACTTGATGTTGAGATGGAATTACTGTAGGTAGGTGGACCACTTATGATGGCGGTCGTTCTACAACTTCCCCTGTGTCTGTATGAACTATAGAGACTTGTGATCATTGTGGATGATTGTCTCCTTTCCCATAATGTAATGTTTCCATTGACGACAGACTTGTACCATGGAATACCTTTCCTTGTCATAGGTGGGGTATTTCCAGACAATATCTGAGAGTGTCTCACTATGGTATGCCACCAGATGACTGTGCTGAGTGAGCAATGCGCCTAAAACATAGTCAGATGCATCAATCTCAATCTCGAATGGTTGTTGCAGATCAGGAAAGGAGAGTACTACAGCTGAGCACAAGTAATGCTTAAAATTATCAAATGATCATTGTTGTTCCTTTCCCCACATGAACTTTTCCCTACCACTGCCCTTGGTCACATGGCTGAGGGCCCATGCAATATGGGAGAATCCCAACACGAACCGTTGGTAGAAATTGTCCAATCCCAAGAAGCTTCGAAGCTCGATTAATGTGGTTGGGGCTGGCCAGTCACGATTGACTTGGATATTAGCAGGATCGACATGTACCCCATGATCATCAACAATGTAGCCCAATTATTGGACCCTGTTCATGCCAATGGAACATTTTTCCAAGTTGGCATATAGCTTGTGCTACCGCAGAGTGCTCAAAACCTACTAAATATGCTGCATGTGCTCCTCCCAAGTTCTGCTGAAGATGAGGATGTCATCCAAATATACCACCACAAAAGAGTTAGTGAATGGTCGCAATACATCATCCATCAACCTCATGAAAGTGGTTGGTGCATTTGTTAGACCAAAGGGCATGACCAACCATTCAAAGAGACCTTATTTAGATTTGAAAGATGTCTTCCAGATATCAGTTGGTTCGATGGGAACCTGGAGGTAGCGATACTTTAGGTCAATCTTGCTAAAGAACTTTTCCCCCTTGAGTTGGTCAAGAAGGTCATCAATCATGGGAATTGGGTACCGGTTTCTGAATTTGATTTTGTTTAATTCTCTGTAATCAATGCAGAGTCGCCAGGTCCCGTCCTTCTTCTGCACCGGTATAATCAAGATTTCGCAAGGGGAGGAGTTGGGTCTAATGTGCCCTTTTTGAAGAAGCTCTTGGATCTGACGCTTGATTTCGTCATTTTCCATCAACGAGCGATGATAGACTGGTCCCTTAGGCAGAGGTGGATCGTGGGTTAGATAAATTGGATGCTTGAGTTAGCAGTGCGTCGGTACCCTGATGGGTGAGGAGAAGATGTCTATGTACTCCTCCATGATCTCGTCCACTTGCTTATCCTGCAAAGAGAGGCTCTGTGTAGAGGCCACAGATGTGGTGACAACCTTTTTCTTACTGTGAGCACGGATCACAAAGAATATGAACTTCCTGATCTATGAAATGACCTTATTGTATTTCTTTGCAGAGATTAAAGAAATAGCGGTAGGTGACACTACCTCTGGTATCCTGTACAATTTCCTACCCAAAGTAATAATAACACTGCGGGGTCTAGAATCATACACAACATGAGGCTTCCAAAAATATGGTTGTCCTAAAAGAACATCACAAACTTCAAGGGGAGAAATAAAACAAAATACCTCATATTTGAAGGGCTTGATGTCGTAGGGCAGACGACATTGCTGGCTAACACGAAGATCTCTTCCTTGGCGAATCCAACCGATGGTGTAGGGATGCGGGTGCGGTGTCATCGAGAGGTCCAACCGCTTGATGACCTCTGCTAAGATCAGGTTCTTCTGACTGCTGCTATCAACAATGAAATGAAATGGATCCCCTTTTAACCACATCTATGAGTGAAAGAGGCGTTCCCCTTCCTCTAGTTCTTCTGGTTCGCTTGGCTAGAATTTGGTGGTAGCGACAATGGCACTGGGTTTAGCATCGATAATCCACTTCCCTCCTTCTATATTTTATTCAGAATCAGAATCAACCTCTGCTTCAGAAGCCTTCATCTCGGCCACGAGTGACTACTTGGAGTGGCATTCTTCAGTGTTGTGCCAAGGGATTTTATGTTATTCACACCATTTTCCTGTGTCCTTCTTCTTCTTCTCATTGCCCTTCTTGTATTGCGGCTTGGATTGGTTGTCCTGAGAGTGGAAATCTTTTCTCTGTCCCTTGTTGTGAGGGTTGGGGTCGTCTTTGCTCTGCTTCGGCTATGAGGAGTTTACAGATCCAAACTCTCGCCTCTTCTGCTTAAATTTCTGCTCGATCTTGACAACATATCTATAAGCCATACCCAATGAGGCGATGTACAAAAAATCCATTTCTGTTTGAATGTATCTATGAAAACAACTACAGTATTTTAGCACTAGACGTCGCTCAGAGTCTTTGATACCCAACTTGGTGCGCAAGGTATGGAAAATATTGGTGAAATCTGGTACTGTCTGGTCCCTTTCTTGATGTAGGGTGGTCCATCTGGTGTAATGGTCCTTGTAGCTTCCAATAGTGTAGTACTATTCTTTAATGGCATCCTGGAAGGAATCCCATGTAGGGGTAACCACAAATATTGCATATTCCTGTATGGCCCTTTGCTCAGAGTAAGTGTCCCACCAGTCCTTAACATGGGGGACGACCTTGAGGAGTGAAAAAGTAATCTTTTCCCTATCGGAAAAATTACAGACTGAAAAATACCCTTCGACCAGATTCAACCATTTATCTACAACATCCGCATCTATCATTCCTTCAAATAATGGAATATCAAAATTTTCTTGTACCTTGAAGGTGTTTGCATGGCCGCTTGAAGAAGATGCTTCTCCTGTGGGCAACGGTCGAAGGATCTGTGCAAAGTTGTCCATAATTTCGTTCCTTTGTTGCACAAGGGCTTCCTCGAGAATTTTTTTAAAAGGATCTCTTGCTCCATCATCTTTATTTTCATCTCCCATGGGTTGTTTTCGGGCTCGGTGCGACCGATCTTGCAACAACTCGATTGGTACGAGTCCCAACTTCTTGTACCCAAATCTTGTCGGGGACATGCATGAAGAAAAATAAATGAAGAGCAGACCGCTCTAATACCACTGATCTAGATTTAGGAGTGGAACAAACTGATTAACATACTGAATACAATAAACACAGAGATATGAAGAACAACACAAATATCCAGTGAACAATATCTTCTATTGAATAAATTAAATATGCCGAAACTGTAAAACTGTAGAACTGAAACACTTGCTCGAATGGTGGTAGCTATCTCTGAGAAGAGATGTGGCTGCTACATGCATCCGTTTGAGCATAATGATTACAATGAGGCTCCAAAGGCCTTTTTAATATTACTAATGAATGCCAAAACCCTATACATAAAAAAACCTAACCCTAGGAGGTGAAACTCAAAAAGTCATGTGGGCCCCTATGGGTAAGTTGGTACCTCAAATTCCTGGGGTTGTAACTTTTGCATATGACCTCCGTTTTAGGTGCGTGATAGCCCGTTGGAAAGGTCTTTTAGAGAACTACACAATATGCTGTCAAAATCTGACTTCGTCTATAATTTTACTGTGGCAAGCCAAAAAAAACACTGTTAGGACTCCAAAACGGCCCTGGAAGTACAACAATATGTGCTGACATGAAAACATACAAAATAAGCCAGTTGGATTAGGTGAGAGGCCACCAGTATCCACCTAGAAGATGTGTAGGGCTTCAAACAACCCCATAAGTGTAGAACCCACAATAACAAAGAAGTACAAAAGAACGTGTTGAACTAAAAACTGACAAGAGGAGCCAGTTGGAATAGGTGGGTGGCCACCAATATCCATCTGTAATATAATCAAATTGATTATATTACACTTAGGTTTGTTAAATTTGTTTAACATGTAAATCACGTGTCCCTTGTTTATAACTTTTCAGGCGAACCCTTACATGAAAATCTCCAAGGTTCATCATCCCATCATCTAAAAATTTCCACGTAATAAAAACATATATAAGTATTTATTATTTTGTTAATATAATATGCCGGGAATTAACGTGGAGGGAAAATAAATATTAAAATTAGTATAATAACACCTTGGCATTACTCTGAATTCTTGCACTCAAATCACATGCTCCTTCCTCTTTACTCCGACGACCAAGCTCCAACGGGGTAATATTTAATATACAATAAATTATATGTATAGCTTTATGTTACTTAAGCCATCACACTCTGAGTATTCCCTCCCTTATCGCTACTTTGACGGTCAACTCCGAAAAATAAGGACTTGAGTTTTGTAATTAATTTTATAATACTCAACTTTTTAGGCTCTCGCACTCTGAATCTTTGGACTCCAAACTTACGTGCTTATCTCGTTTATCTGATGGCTAGACTCCGAAAGGGATTAATATAAATATATCCAAAACATTATACATGGAGGCCATCGCACTCATAATATTCAGAGTTTAAACGTGTACAGAAGCCATCACACTCTGAATATTTAGAGTTTAAACATGTACAGAGGCCATTGCACTCCAATTTTTCAGAGTTTAAACGTGTACGGAGGCCATCACACCCTGAATCTTGGGAGTTTAAACATGTTTTCTCCTCCCATCTTTCTGATTGCCAAACTTTGAAGGAAAAAGGAATTTAATATGGGTATTTAATATTGAAATGTTTAAAAACTCCATGGTCCGTCGCACTCCAAACATTACTTCCTTCATTTTACTCCAAACGCAAATTGATATTTATATAAATATAAATGTTTATAATATATATTTTCTAGACCTTTAATAAACAAAAGGAACATGTTTACCAAAATTCTTCCAGGAGTGCATAGCGGTATGTGCAAGGCATAATTTCTTAAAACTAGAAAACTTAGTAAAATTTATTGGTTTGTACATAAAGGGGGAAAGATTTCGAGCTTTCCATTTCTCACACACCAGGAAATAATTCTAATTTGAAAAATAATAGTTTCCATCCTTATTATTCAAATATTAGGACATTTAAATGGTAAATTTTGGAATTTACTAGGATTTACCAGACTTTACCTTTCATTCAATTTTGTCTAGAAAACATCAAAATATACATTTGCATATATAAATTCATGCAAATTGTTTGTTTAAATTTCTTTTCTAGAATATTACATTTCTTGGAAATGAAATCCTCCATGGTAAGACCATATTTTACGAGACGTTACTAATCTCCTATTTCCATGCAATTCTTTGCTATTTTGAGGGAGTAATTACTATTTCCAATTCTTTCCCATTTGGACATTAATTTACTGTGTAATTCCTGGTAGAAATTCCTTTCTTACCAAAGTCCAATGAAACTTAATTAATCACCATGCTTCAAATTCCAAATTAGGAACTTGAATTTTATTCCTCCTTCCTTGCTCATTATTTATTTTAAATATACTTTGGCTTATTCTCTTAAGGCCAAAATAGAGATATGAACTTATCTCTAATTCTGTGGAATAACAAATTTTCCAAGCCAACATAATAGCCAAGGCCAACTGACCGATATTTAAGTTTATAATAGCAATTGTATTTCCTATTACCTAGTTGTTTTATAAGTGCTTTAGTGGCTCAGTCTTTTACTAAAAACTTAGGGATTTGTCCACATAATTTACTAACAGTGGCCAACCAACATCTTGCTCATACTTTGAGTGACAAACAATTACTAATAGTCTTCCTTTCAAATCAAAGATAGGAAAAAGACCAACAAAACAATATGTTTTCCCAAATCTTATTGCAAATTTCATAGACAACCAAATAATTAGAGTGGCAATTCCACTCTTTGAATAAGATGACAAATTATTCAAATAACTAGCACATGAATTCCATAATATTAAATAGACTTTTCATGGCATTACAAGGCACATAAAACACTTATATGAACTTTAGAAATTGCTGGAAACTACTTGAGGGTGTGCCACTTTCCACTCAACCATAGTCAAAACTTCTCCTAGTGTTTTCACAACTGGCCACCCCCTAGCCAGAGTATGATGCCATGAGAGGAAATTCCTTTACTCATCATATAAGAAAAGATGAAGGCCACTCTCCTTCATCTACATTAACTCAAAAAACCAAGTCTTCAATCCACCAATAAAGGGGGTTGCTCTTTCCATAAAGAGCTTCAACATTTGTCATACACAAAACATGGGAGGCCTTTCACTGCCCAACATTCCCTCGATTCCCTCCCCTCTTAGTTCCTTAGGGATTGTTCATCCAATCACTAAAATTTAGTAGCCCCATTTATCATGCTGATTTTAAGACAATTTCCAAGAGTTCCTGCACCCAAAAAATAGATTTATTCTCTTCTCTCTATTTTCTCAGAACCAAAGGAGTTTCCCCCACTTCTCTCCACTCATATTTCCTTCCCAGACCCAACCTCGTGCCTCATATCTTCTCTGCCCATGATTTTCCTCTTTTCCTTCTACAACAAGGTTTCGTGGGTCAAATCCCCTAATTCATGGGTCAGATCAGAAACTTCCATATGGGTACTTTTCCCATACTCATTGATTTCTGAGGAGGACTGCCAGACCACCAGCTTGACTGGTAATTAAATCCTCTGGGACAGAGGACTATTCTGGGTTTGAGTATTTTTAAATCCAACAAAGTGCTGCCTTACATTGGTCATCTCAACCAGTCATGGTTCCCCTCACCATTCCCTCTCATGACATTATAACATGTATAAGCAATACCCTTAAACAATTAATGAACATTTTCCTTTTCACATTAATAACAAATCTGTCCATAGTCTTCTAGCAGTAATATAATTATCTTTACAAGCTAGGGAAACATGGGTGTTACACTAACCCTTCCCTAGGATTCCATTCAATGATATTAATAATGAAGAAGAAGGGCCAACCAACTCTTCCCTAGGCTTGAAGTTGACGAGATTATTAATATAGAGGAAGGGTCTCCTCAAACTTCTCTAGGATCCCCTGATCTAGATTATTTTTGAAACGAAATGAAATAGAAATATTACAATGAAATACACATAAAAATTGCCAGAAACATAGAAATACAACAATACATGATTTTTATTAATGAAAGAAATGTACATAGACTGTAAAAATACAACGTGTAAGACTCGCTAGAATGGTGGCAACTTTATCTTTGAGAAGAGATGTGACGGCTAAACCCATTCACAAGAAGATGATTACAGTGAGGCTTTGAAGGCCTTTTTAGGATAAACATGAATGCCAAAGTCCTAGACATCGAAAAACCTAACCCTAGGAGATGAAGCGTCTAAAGTCATGTGGGCCCCGTTGGGGTGAGTTAGTACATCAACTTCCCGGGGTCTAACTTTTGCATACAATCTCCGTTTTATGCGTGTGATAGCCCGTTGGAAAGGTATTTTCGAGAACTACACATTATTCCATCAAACTTTGACTATGTTTACAATTTGACTGTGGAAAGCTAAGAAAACACTGTTTAAAGCCCCAAAATGACCTTGGAAGTACATACAAATGTATTGACATGAAAAATTCCAAAATAAGCTAGTTGGAATAGGTGGGTGGCCACCAATATCCACCTGGATGCTATGTAGGACTTTAGGATAGCCCTGTAATTGCAGAATCCACAATTACAAAGAAATGTCCCCATTACAGAGAAATGTGTTGAACTGAAAATTGTCAAGATGAGCCAATTAGAATTTGGAACAGGTGGGTGGCCATCAATGTCCACCTGGATCAATCCTCCCCCCTTGGGAAGAAATGGTCTCCATTGCGTTGAGTGCCCTGGGAAGTGGGGAAAGAATTTTCTGAATCTAAATCTTGGTGACCTATGTGCCTTGTTGGAGAATTTGCACTGCTTGGTCTATGGAAGGCCGTCACAAACTTGTTGCTGGCGGGGTTGAATATCTTTCACCAACCTGTTGTCTCTGGGTTTGATGAGAAATTATTTAGGCACCATTGTAGGTGAAGGAACAATATATGCTTTCTCTTTTGCAATCTACTCCTGTTGGATAGAAGGTGCTAGGGATTCAGTGGTTGTAGTGGCCTTCTGTGCATCCTTTGAACATATTGTGAAGAGGATGAATTTTGCAGTATGAGAGATTACCTTGTGACACTGTTTTGGTGGAAAAATAGTTGTAAGTACCTCTGGTATCCTGTAGAGATGACTCCCTAGAGTAATAATGACACTATGGGGTTAAAGCTCATAAAAAACATGATGTTTCCACATATATGGTTGGCCCAAAACAACATCATAGACATCAAGAGGGGGAACATCACACACTACCTCATCCTTGAAGGGCTAGATTCCATAGGACAAACAACACTGTTTGCTGACACAGAGATATCGTCCTTGGTGAAGCCACCCGATGTTGTATGGATGCGGGTGTGGTGTTGTTGAAAACCCCAACTATTTGACGACCTCAGATGAGATGAGGTTCTTTTGGCTGCCACTATCAATAGTGAAATGCAACGAGGTCCATTTCACCCACATTTTTGAATAGAATAGGCGCTCCCCCTCTTCAGGATCTACTGGTTCTTCTGGTTGAATTGTTGCGGTCGCAATAATAGTATTAGGATCTACGTCGATGATCTGTCGGTTTTCAATATTTTTTGGATCAGATTCCAAATTAGGATTCGGCTCCTTGTCTCTGACCTCGACCACCAATGAATTTTTTGAGCGACATTCATCGGTGTTGTGTCAGGGGCTTTTGTGGAAGTCACACCACTTCCTAGTACCATTCTTCGTCTTTCCTTTACCCTTCTTTTCCTGTGTGTTGGACTAATTGTCAGGAGACTAATGGCTAGGGCTGTCTTTACCATGCTTTGATTGTTGTGGATTTGCAGACCTAAACTCCCATTTGTTCCGGTGCTTAAATTTCTGCTCGATTTTGACAACATATCTATAGGAAACTCCTAATGATGAGATGCTTAGGAAATCCATTTTGTTTTGGATATACCTATGCAAAGCCCCACAGTATTTCAGAACTAGATGCCGCTCAGAGTCTTTGATACCCAACTTAGTGTGTAAGGTATGGAAAGTATTTTTGAACTCTGAAACTATTTGTCTCTTCTCTTGCCCCAGTGTGGTCCATCTCATGTACTGGTCTTCATAGTTATCAACAAGGTAGTATTGTTCCTTGATCGCATCCACAAAAAAATCCCAAGTGGGATGGCCCCATATATTCCAGATTCCTCTGTGGAACTTTTCTCCCAGTAATTTTCCCACCAATGTTTGACATGGGGGAGAGCCTTGAGGAGTGCAAAGGTGATCTTTTCCCTGTCAAAAAAATTGTGAACAGAGAAATAACCTTCTAGCAGATTCAACCATTTTTCTAAGGCATGCACATCTATCTGACCTTCAAATACAGGAATATCAAAATGAACTTGTATCTTGAAGGGAGAGGTTCCTCCAAAGTGGTTGCTTGATGAAGATGCGTCTGTTGCTATTGGTAGGCATTGAAGGATGTGTGCAAAATTATCCATCATTTCAGCCCTTTGTCGGGCAAGAGCTTTCTCAAGTAACATGTTAATATAATCTTCTGCTCCACCATTTTTTTTTCCTTCTGCCAGAGAGGGTTTCTTGGGCGTGTGAGAGTGATTTTCCTCAAGAGAGACAAACTCGAGACCCAACTTTCTATACTTGGACCTCGTCAGGGACATGCACTAAAAAATGATCAAGAGCAACCTGCTCTGATACCATTGATCCAAATTATTTTTGAAATGAAATGAAAACAAATATATTACAATGAAATATGCATAAAAATTTCCAAAAACAGAGAAAATACAACAATACATATTTTCTATTAATGAAAGAAATGTACAAAGACTATAAAAATACAGAGTGCAAGACTCGCTAGAATAGTGACAACTTTATCTCTGAGAAGAGATGTGATGGCTACACTCATTCGCAAGAAGATGATTACAATGAGGCTCTAAAGGCCCTTTTTTGATAAACATGAATTCCAAAACCATAAACATCCAAAAACCTAAGCCTAAGATATGAAGCGCCTAAAGTCATGTGGGCCCCGTTGGGGTAAGTTAGTACATCAACTTCCCGTGGTGGTAACGTTTGCATACTATCTCCATTTTAGGCATGTGATAGCCCGTCATAAAGGTATTTTTGAGAACTACGCATTATTCCATCAAACTCTAAATTTGTATACATTTTTACTGTGGCAAGCCAATCAAACATTGTTTAGTGCCCCAAAACGGCCCTATAAGTACATAAATATGTATTGACATGAAAACTTCCAAAACAAGCCAATTGGAATAGGTGGGCAACCACCAATATCCACCTGGATGCTATGTAGGGATTTAGGATAGCCCCGTAATCATAGAATCTACAATTACAAAGAAATGTCCCCATTATAGAGAAACATGCTGAACTGAAGACTGTCCATATGAGCCAGTTGGAATTTGGAATAGGTGGGTGGCCACCAATATCCACCTAGATCACCCCCCTTGAGGATAATACTAGTCTCGAGGAAGGTTTGATAAATAATTTCCCAAGCTTTCCTTGATGAATTGATGAGAATACTAATCTTAAGAAAGGGTTGAACAACCCTTCAATGGAATCCCTCTTTTTGAAATTATGAGAATACTAATATATACGAGAAACATACGAGCATAAAATGGTTCTTCCAACCCTTCCCTAATCTTCTCCTCAATGAGAATACAATTTTTGAGGAAGGGTCAGTTGACGCTTCTCAATGCTCCTCTCGATAGGAATACTAATCTAGAGGAAGCGGTAGCTAATCATTTATAAGCTCCCCTTCAATGAGAATACTAATATGGAGAAAGGGTCAACAAACCCTTGCTTGAAGACGGGTCAAAAGACCCTTCTTCAAGCTTTCCCTCAATGAGAATATTAATCTATAGGAAGGGTTGATCGACCCTTCTTTGGGATACCTCTTTATGATAATACCAATCTAAAGGAAGGGTTGGTTGACCCTTCCCCAATATTTCCCTCTAGGAGAAATATGCAAGCTTTAAGAAGGTTCAATTGACCCTTTTCCAAGTTTTACATCAACAACACTAGTAAGCTTGAAGAAGTTTTAGCCAACTCTTGTTGAAGCTCCCCTTACCCATGAATATTATTTTAGAAGAAGGGTTGACCGACCCTTCCCTAGGATTTCCCTTGATGAGAAACCTTTAATATTAAAGAAGGGTTGGCTAACCCTTTTTTGGGATCCCGCTAGATGAGAATACAAGACTTTAAGAAGGATTCATCAAACCTTCTTTAATCTTCCCCTCGACGAAAATATTATTCTAGAGGAAGGGTTTCCCGAACGTTACTCAAGCTCCCCTTTGGATGATAATATTACTCTAGAGGAAGGGTCGACCAACCCTTCCCTTAGCTTTCCCTCAATGGGAAACATATGATAATGAAGAAGCTTCAGTCAACCCTTCTATAGGATTTACTTTGATGAGAAACCTATTGAGGATAAATAAGGGCCATTTGACCCTTTAGTGGCCTCTCGCTTAATGAGAATACTAAGCTGGAAGTAGGCTCTACTGAACCTTCATCAATTTACCCCTTGACGAGGATATTATTCTAGAGTAAGGGTCGATTGATTCTTCCCTTCTTTGAGTTCCATGATGGAATTTTCAATCACTTCTGAATTAATTTAGTAAGCTACTAAAGGGTTGTGCATTAAATTATCAATCCGACGTCGTATTGGACTTATGAACAATCGTGCACCGTATATGCAAGTATAATGCTGTAATTTCCAATGAGTTGTAGTACTTTCGAATAAATATCACAGGGAAAGGTACCAAATGCTTTAACAAGTCACCAAATTAAACTATGCTCAATCCACACTTGCATAAATGAAAGAACACATTGCAGGAAAGTAAATGGCCCTCTTGGAAGAAAGTAAATCACACTTACCGAAAAATAAATCAGTCTTTGTAGGAAATTAAATCACACTTGTGGAAAAATAAATCACTCTTGCAGGAAAGTAAATCATGCTTGCAGAAAAGTAAATCACTCTTGTAGGAAAGTAAATCACACTTGCAAAAAAGTAAATCACTCTTGTAGGAAAGTAAATCACACTTACGGAAAAGTAAATTATTCTTTCATGAAAGTAAAGGTGACTTGTCCAAGTATTAAAGTGATTTTGATTATCGTGATATCTATGTTATGGCTTGTGTACCTCAAATTATAAGAATCAAGACACACTATGCTTGTGAACAAGGAAAATAAGCTATCTCAATTGCCAAACCACACAATTGTTAATTAAAAAGCTAGATGCAGAGTTGCAACAAGTGTTGCAACAACACAAGTTGCAACAACACGAGTTACAACAAACAGAATCGGAGCAGGGAAATACTAATGCTACAAAAGAGTTGAATAGAGGAATTACTGGAAATAAATGAAAATGAATAAAATATGTTACAACTACACTTCAACCAATAAACAAACAAGGTTAAAAAATGTCATCATAAAGTGGCGACAACGGAGTTACAACAACGAGAAAATAGCAGAGTTGCAACGTGATTTTTTTATAGAGGAATTGCTGGAAATAAATAAGAGAAACTACAACTACTTTCTTATCAATCAAATATCGCTACCCTACAATGTTAATGTTAGCAATCAAAAGCTACAATAATGGATAATAACGAGATGTTAATGAAGGAATTTCTAGAATTAATAAGAAGATAGAAATGGAACTATAACTACTTCTACCAACTGTAAAATATACAAACAATATCGAGCTAGGGAGGGGGCCCTAGCTCCTTAGACGAGTTACTGGTCTAAGAATGCAGTAGATGCTCAAACGCTCAACATGCCATCAATTGAAGAAGAAAGAAAGATAACTTTGGTTAAATTAAAAGATGTGGCTCAATACAACTCAGTGTTACAAACTATTTGTTGTTTTTCCTCCATCCCTTGCTCAACGAGAGCGAGCGTATTTATACAAAATGTCTTCTTCCTAAATGAGCTAAGAAAATCGATGGACAACCATGAGAATCAAGATGTCTCATCTTGTTACATTGTAGTTTCCAAAGGTGGGAAAAAATCTAGTGCGTGCTGACTAAATCGATCACGACAAGTGGTGGATGAGTTGTTCATTCCATTCTGGCACCCTAATTTCCCTTGTCATATTCTTGAGCGGTTTTTGGTTGATTGGCCATTTCCTGGTGACAAATGTATGGTTGACTGGTGAGTTGTTTGTGGAGTTGAAGCAATGGTCTAGTGAGAGTTGCAGCATCACGAGTCACAACACTGTGAGTTGCAACACTATGAGTTGCAACAACGAGAGTTGTAGCAACGACCATAGTTGCAACACTAGGAGTTGCAACAATGAGAGTTGTAACAATGACCAGAGTAGTAGTAGCTACACTTGAATAGGAATTGTAGCTCTCATGTTGGGAAGGTGCCTACACAACTTGTTCTTGTAAGACATTGTTAGCATGAAAAGTAACAATCTCTTGAAAAATGCATATGAATAAGTATTGAAAATGGCATGTTGTGTGAGTGTTTGTACCTTAACCAAAAATGCATCATTGTGGATAGAAAGTGTTATCAATATGGAAGTGGAAATGGGAAAAAGGTGAGAACAAATTATTGGATTGGTGCTAAAAAGATGTCAATTTGAGCACCCATCATCTCTCCCCAGCCAAAATCGTTTCATGTAATCATGAAACCAAACAATTATTGTGAGTCTGAGAGGGGGAGGCTCCCATGGAGTGTCATCATTTGTGTTCCCTGCCTCAGGAGTGAAAACTTCTTCCTCATCCCGATAACCTTCCAAAATATCAACCATTCCTTTACATAAATTTTCCCTTTCTGGTTCTTGTGTAGCAACAAGGACCTTTTTTTGTGCTTGCACTGTTTCACTATCCTATGTTTCCGCTGCCTGTCCTAGTGTATCAACATAGTGACTGGTCTCTGTTGGTTCTTGTGTATTAACATGGAAATTTTCCTCTACTGATTCTTGTGTATCAACATGACAATGGGCCTCTACTGGTTCTTATGTGGTATCAACTCAATTGGTCTCTATGGTAGTGGGGTGGGTATCCTTTATTGGCTCAATGTGGTTGTTGGATTTTGCTAGTTCAACAGTGAGGGTTTCTTTTGTTGGTGCAGCAGGATGAATACCCTTTGGAACAATAGGGTTGGTGTCTTTTACTAATTCAGTAGGGAGAGTGATTTATGCTGTGATAGTACGTTAATTGGCCTCTTAGTCAGCACAATGGATGTCCACTACTAGTGCAGTAGGGAGATCATCCTCTGCTAGTTTAGTAATAGTGGGTCCTGCTATTTGGACAAGGTATTCTTCCCTACTCATATTCCTTTTCCTAAGTTTATCTCCCAACAATTTAAGAGAGTTATGAAGCCCCCTATTTTTCTTTTCAAGCGCCCACTGCTTCCTTAAAAGTGATTAATACAAAGGTGTGAGCGAGGGGTGACTTACTCTTTTTTATTTTTTTCTTTTGGTTGGCTCTAGGGAAGTAATGGGATGGATGGATTCATGAGTTATGGCTTCCTTATCGTTACTGTAAGCCTCCAGAATCACAATAAAGACTTCCCATAGGGTTTTCCATGCTGGTTCTTCTGTACCATCAAGTTTCTCTACTTGAAATTTCTCATCATGTCTAGGCCCCACAAAGTCTTGTCCATCCCCCATGGTATCTCGTGCTTTAGTTATTTCTTCGACCTATTGTTCCCATGCTAGTTCTTGTGTAACAACATGGGATTTTATTTTTTGGGTGGCAACATTGTTTCTTTCCCTTTTCTTTTTTCTTGTCATCGGATATGCTGCCCACTTCCTTGTTTTTGGAAATATTTTGGTCACATGTTTGCTTCCTATGACCTCTATGTAACTGTCATGGCCGCCTTCATCTTCCCGTTCAGTCCTGGTAGAACCCTCAGGGTCTGGAAGTTGCATCTTTTTCATTCCCTAGAGCTACAATAGTTACAACATCCAGAGCTACAACAACGACTATTACAAAGTTGTAGCGACCTAAACTTTGGGAGTTGCAAAGTTGCTATCCATTGGAGGAGGTGCAGCGGGTGTTGCTCATCTGAGCGGGGTGATTGCTGGGGATAATTATCTCACAACCTTATTCCATGTTCTACCCTCACATTATAGTGTTCCTTCGACCAAGAGTTTGATTAACCCATGGTGAGAGGGATTCTCGAGGATGAACAACTTTTTGTGCTTGTTTGGCCATGTTTTGTAGTGTTCTCCACAGGAAAAATGACAAATTGAATAGCTTGTCGTGTCACAGGTGGTCCAATAATCAGATGTGATGTAGGTAGACGACCCCATAGTGGCCCTCACAGGTAATGTATCGTTGCATGACAATGGAAAAATCCTGCCACAGGCTTGACAATGAAGTCCTGTCAAACCCTGTTCCCTTTTTGACCAATGCTTCCTCTGGTTTGAGAAATTGTTCAAGAATTTTAGGCTTGGGCCTCTGACGACAATATCACTGTTCACCCATTTGAGGAAGCTCCTTTAGTTCTACAATTACATCCTTTTTTACCTACACAACTACCCCTGCTACCTCTGTCCCGATTTCCTTGAAATTTATGGTGAATTCCAATGCCATGTTATCGTCATAACCTCGCAACCTGGTTAGGTATTCCAACCAACCTCCCTTTTGGAAAATTTTGCCAAAGTTTTCGTATGCCTCTAGAAATAGGGTTTTCATGGGTTCTTTGCAATTCAATTAACCTCCCATTTTCCTACTCAGAACTTGAATGACTATGGCTGCAGCCTGCAACTTGGTATGAACATTTAAGAGGGTGGCGAGTTCAAAGTATGAACAAGAATGGCAGTGGGAAGGGGTAAATATGTTATGGTTTGGGTGATTATGGGTGTGTGATGATGTTTTATAGATGTGATTAGGTCGCAATTATGACCATTCAATTCTTACTCATTACATAATTCAATAGGCATACCTTTCGATCTTACCGTGTCTTGTTGTGATTGTGCATACCTTCATCGAGCCGTGGTGTCACATCAAGAGTTACGACAACATGCAAAATTGCAACAACGGTGTAACTAAGCTATAACAAAGTGTATATGTGTTCGGAGTTGCAGTAGCAGGCATAGTCGCAACAATGTCTTGGAATTGTAGCAAACTGTGGAGTTGCAACAATATGAGGAATTGCAACAAAAACATAGTTGAAGCATTGTCCTGGAGTTGCAACAAAGGGCAGAGTTGAAACGATAACAAAATAACAAAAACGTGTGGCAAGGAATACAGGTTGACATGGGATCTTGGTGGAAGCAATCCTTGTCCAAATCAGATGTCAATATCTTGCTAGTGGAATTATGGTGGTGATATGTAGAGTTGTGGTGAAAGGAGTTGTAGCAACAAGAGAAACAAGAGTGGGAGAAGAAAGAGTTTCAACAACACGAGTTTCAGTAACAGGAGTTGCCACAACAGGATTTGCAACAACAGGAGTTACCACAACACAATTTGCAACAACAGGAGCTGAAACAACAAGAGTTTCAACAACAAGAGTTGCAACAACAAGAGCTGCAACAACAAGAGCTGCAACAACATTCTTCTCCTGTGCATATCTTGAAATTTTTTTATTAAAAAAACAAAAAATTATTAGAACTTGATCACAATGATCTTGACATAACCATCACGAAACCGTGAAGTGCCCTTCTGTCTTTCTTTCATTTTGTTTTGGCATTTCGTGTGCTAGTATAAGATGATTTTCACAAAAAATGCCCCCTAGCATGCCCCTAAGGGTTTTCAAACATGGATGTTTTTTTTTTTTTTTTGAACATGAATGAATCATTTAGCTGGGGTTCCCCCTTTGTTTAAATCTCTAAATCATTGTTGGGCCATCCACTAGTGATTCTGTTTAGAAATGATTCCTTGGAGAGGGGTTTATGATATAATTGAAGCATGTGTCCATTTTCCATAAGAGGATTTCTCTCATTGTCAATGGTGTGAAGTTTGATGGATCTGTTGTCATATACTACATCAATATTGTAAGGCCTGGGCCATCGAGTGCGAAACTTCCCTTCAAAATATTTGAACCTTGAGTCAAATAATAAGGCCCAGTCCCCAACTTTAAATTTATGTTTCTTAATGAACTTTTCATGCCATCGAGCTCTTTGATGCTGTATTACTGTTGTTTGGTACAAGTAAATTTGGCATAGTTCATATAGTTCATTGATGTAGAGGAGTCTTTGCTTTTGAGCTTCAATTAAGTCCATTCCAAGTTGTACAACTGTTCTAAGTGTCTGGATCTTTGTTTCAATTGAAAATAATACTCTCTTTCCATACACCAATTTATATGTGGTGTAGCCAATGGTAGTTCTCCATGTTGTTTGGTAAGCCTATAGAGCCTAAGGTAGTTTGTTAGCCCAGTCCTTGAGGTGTAGTCTAATAGTCTTTGGTGACGATGGCCTCAAGGATTTTCCTTTTCCCTTTTACCTGTCCATTGGGATGCAGGTGATATGGCGTGGTTACCCCGTGTTTTATATTGTATTTTTCCATCAAGTCTCTAATGAGTCTTGAACTAAATTGTATTCCTACATTGGTAACTATTTCCCAAGGTATCCCAAATCTGGTGAATATTTATTCATGATGAAATCCTACTACTGCATGTTCTATTGCGACTGGGAGTGCCTCAACTTCCATCCATTTTTTGACATAATATGTGCATAGTAGGATGTAGGAGTTATGGTGGGAAGAAGGATTTATCATCCCTACAATGTCTAGGGCCCATTTAGCAAAGGGTTCTAATACCAATGATGGTTGTAACGACATCTCATCTGATTGCATTAGTCTTCCCATGCACTGGTATCTATCACACCTTTTTACATAATCCTTGGCATATTTGAAGATAGTGGGACAATAGTACCCTTGGTGAAGTACCTTGTACCTAGTACTCTTGTTTGCAAAGTGGCCTCCACATGGGCTATCATGCAAGGCTTTTAAGATCTCACGGATCTCATCTTCTTGCATGCATCTTATAATAATGAGATCCAATCCTGAGTGGAAGAGGCAACCATCGATCCATGAAAATATCCAACTTTGTTTGATGATATTTTGTCACTCTTTTGGATATAAATGGTGTGGGAGTCTACTTGCAACCATGTAATTAGCGATATCCATGAACCAAGGAGAGTTAGTATAAACCACGAATAGGTGCTCATTAGGAAAATGATATTCTACAGGTGGCTCATTTTCTTTAGACGTAAGTCTTGAAAGAAAATCATCCACTACATTATCCTTTCCTGGTTTATTCAATATGGTTATATCATATTCCTTTAATAACACTAACCACCTAGTTACTCTGCCGTTGATGATAGGTTTATTCATTAAATATTTTATGTCAACATGGTAAATATGAAATATAATTGGATATCCCGTGATATAATGCCAAAATTATTAATTGCATGTATTACCGCAAGGAACTCTCTTTCTTTGTTACCGTATAATTTAGTTCAATGGGTGAGATATTTTTGTTGGCATAGTACATCACATATGGATCCTTTCCTTCTTGTTGTCCTAGAACAACTCCAATGGTGGTGTCTGATATGTTTGTAGAAATATGAAATGGGAGGGACCAATCAGATCCTCTTAAGATAAGATCCTCAGACACCTTAGTTTTTAGTTCATCAAGTGCATGCCGACATGTTTATGTCCATAAAAACTCATAATCTTTATTTAGTAAGGAAAATAATGGATGAGCAATTCGTGATTTTTTTTCAATAAAGCGATGATAATAACCCACATATCCTATGAAACTTCATACCTGTTTTTGTGAACATGGAGTTGGGATTGAATATTACCTTGATTTTCATCGAATCCACTTGGATGCCTTTAACTGAGATGCGGTGTCTTGATACGATGCCATCAGTTAACATCATTGCACATTTTTCATTGCTGAGGGAAACGTTCGATTCTTTGCACCTTACCAATGTTTTCTCTATATTTTCTAATGCCTTATCAAATTCATTTCCATATGTTGTGAAGTCATCAATATATTTCCACACAATCATGAATTAAATCAGAGAATATATCAATTACAACTCTTTGAAAGGTGGCAGGGGTGTTACATAACCTGAATGGTAGAACCTGATAGGAAAATGTCCCCCATGGATAGGTGAACGTTGTTTTGTTTTGATCCTTAGGTGTGATTTGGATCTGGTTATACCAACTAAATCTGTCGAGGAAAGAAAAGTATTTCTTCCCTGCTAACGTATCTAGGATCTAGTCAATGAATGGGAGTGGGAAATGGTCCTTGTGTTTTGCTTCATTCGTTTTCTATAGTCCACACAAATTATCCATTTTCCATTATTCTTTGGTACCATTACGAGAGGGGAGACCCATTGGCTATCGGAAATTGGATAGATAAAGTTGGCTGTGAGCATTTTGTGTAACTATTCCTTAACTATGTGTTTCAGTGTTGGATTCATCCGGTGCTGGGGTTGACAGATGGGTCTAGATCCTTATTTAATGTATATATTGTCTGTGCATAAGTCAATATATATTCCCTTCATGTCAGAGTAGTCCTAGGAGAAGGCATCACTGCGATTTTGTAGTACTCTAGAGAGTCACTCTTTTTGTTGTTTAATTAGTCTCTGGTTGATTTTTAAAGTTTTCTCGGGGCCGATTTCTATAGTTTCTTTAAGGGACCCTTGATATTTTTTGGGTGAGGACTCATGTTATACAAGTGATATACTTGTTGAGGCAAGATAAACCTTTGTTTCTAGATGCATAACATGCTCAAGAACATGTGTGTTGTTTGTGGAAGAAGAAGAGGCTATGACATCATTTATTTCATCATTCTCTATTTTCTATCTAATAGATAAGTACAGATCTATAGAGAGGACTTGATGAGCCTCCCATTCTTCATCACTATCTTCTCTGTCAGCGCAAAGTGGTATTTCAAAATCTATGTTTAGTTTTGTTGGAGGATATAGGGTTAATTGGTTTGTAGAGGTCCTATGGGAAATGGTCATGTTTCTCGATATACAACCAATGTAAGCATCAATTGTGGCCAACCAAGGCATTCCCAGAATTAAAGGATACACTCCTAGAGAGGTTTTGGGTTGTAGGATCATAAAATAAACGAGATTTTCCCATGAATCTACAAATATCACTACATATTCTAAGATTTCCTCTCGTTTGATAGTTTATATGCCAACAATATGGAGTACAATGGGGGTTTCCTTAAAGATAATGAGTCCAAAGGCTTCCATGGTTTCTCGCGTCATGACATTAATGGAAGCACCAAGGTCAATTAATTTATTACTAATGAGTGTGTTATTAATATGCACATTAACTACTAGGATATCAGGGTTAGAGTATTTGGCCGCTAGAACCCCTCCCATCATTAAGTCTAACAATTTTCCCATTACATGGACAGTTTGAAAATCCTTCCTTTTTCTATCGGGTTTCCTTAAAATTTTTTCCCATACCACTTTAAAATAGATTGGCACATCTTTGATGGCTTGGAACAATGGTACTTTAACACACACATTCTTAAGTTCCCGCAAGAAGTCAAACTCAGGTTGAGTAAGAGGTTTCTCTAGGTTTAATATTTCTAGATAGGGTGGGTTTAGAAGTTCAGAGTGCAAATTATCAAATTTCAAAGGTTCCTGAGATTTTTTTTGTTCTAGATAACCTCATTCAAATATTCGATATGACTATGATGTTGGTCCTCAGTTAGTGTTTTCTCAGATCAAAGGTGGATATCATTGCAGTCGAGGGAAGATATGGAATAGGTAGGGTAGGCAAGAAATCCGACAACTTGCGTGGGTTGATCTTACCTTTTGTTATTAGGGTTAGGGATGGCTTGTGCAGGTAGTTGTGCTCGAGGAGGGGATGATGTGGATGCCTGCATCTAGGGAGGGGGAAGAAGTTGCATGGGTGCTATGTCATGGGACATTGAGGGCCTCCTAAAGTGGGATTTCTCCACCCTTGTTGCCATAAATAGTTTGGAGGAGGAGGAGCCGCCCATTGTTGTGTTGGATTAACCCATTGTTGAGAAGCATATTTCATGGACGGGTTAGTCCAATATGAATTAAAATATTGAGATTGGTGTTGAATAATACTTTGAAGTCTAGGTTTCCATGGTCGCTTCTGAGAGATAAAGCATAACTGCTTCGTTTCCTCAACTCTTTGATAGATAACTTTAAGTCCTGGTAAGGATGGATAATTACAAGTAGCATGATCCTCACTACATATTCCACAAACCTCAATTTGATCATGTTAGCACATAAATTTGCAGTAGCAAATTTGGTCATTTCGCAGTGCCAACTTTACCAACAACAATTTAAAAAAAAAAAAATCTTCAAATTGTGGCTAATAGAATCGACTCTTAAAAGCCAATTTTGGTTCTTGAGTCTCTATGTAGGGTACTAGCGATTTTATTTAAAAAAAAAAAAGAGAAATTTTTTGTTTTAAAGCCAATTTTGTCTTTATTAGTCAATCTTAAGCTCTCGGTCTTTTGACTAGGGTCACCTCATATTTCACTGACCAAAAATATTGGGGCTTGAAGGCCAAGCTCCAAGTCCACGAGCCTAAAATCCAAGTACCTGCCATAGAAACAAAGCATCAAGCCAACATGCAAGTCAAAGTCGGGACCAAGGCCAAGTCACGAGGAAGAGGAGCCCACAAGAGGCTTTATGGTGCACTATGCGTCGATTGGTATTCCAACTATTGGTGTATGTAAACAACAATGAATTGGCTCTCCTCGTCGATGCAGGATATAGCTCACTCTGTAAATAAAAAAGTGTGCAACGTTAAACCCTCATATGCCAGGTACCAATGCTATGACCA
>CBVK0100154741.1:0-27001 GCA_900067695.1 Picea abies
ACTTAAATAAAACTTGCAAATATTTTCAAGAATACAAGCCTTTATCATTTTCAGATCACTTGGGTAGAACATTTGTAGCACATTCAATAGGTCTTGAATACCCCACAACAACATAAGTTATATGCCAATATGGAGAAATGATCATTCAATATGAAGAGGATTCAATACATAGGGTACATCATGGATGAATGTAGGGTGCATATGGACCCAACCAATATCTAATTCATTCATGATTGTCCAACCCTGACGATTCATGTTGGGGTTCTCTCATATTTCTTGGACCATAAGTCAAGTGGCCAAATGTGGAGCTAAATCCAATTTTTCCTTGATTGAATCATAATATAAAGAATTCTAGTATTTGAAATATTTCCTTTGCTCTACACCTGACCTCACATTGTTATACCTGTACAAACCATTTGATATTGAGACAGATGCCTCTAAATGTGCTATCGATGCAATCCTCACTCATAAGGGATATACAATGGCCTATCATAGTGAAACACTATATAATGTTGTCTAAAGATATACCACCTATGAAAATGATATGTACTAAATTGTGCAAGCATGTTGATAGTGGAAGAGTTATATTCTAGGAAAGGAAACAATCATCCAATCTGATCACAAGATTCTAAAATTCATGTAGACATAAGGAAAGCTACAAAATGATCACCATCAGAAGTGGTTCACATACCTGCAACAATTCCACTTGAACATTAAGTACAAAAATGGCACCACCAATCATTTTATATACTTCCTGAGTTGACCCTCGGTTGTGGCACTAATAAAAGTTCTTAACTTCTAGGGGAATGATACCTCCTAGTGGCCACAATTATACAAGAATGACTTTGAATTTGATGCTACTTATTATACATTGAGTGTAGGAAAACAAGTTCTGGAATACCACCTTTACGATACGCTCTTGTCCTATATGGGCCATCTTTGTGTTCCTTCAAATGAGTGTTCAAAGCTAATTTTGGAGGCACATTATAGTCGGGTGGCATGGTACTTTGTTTTGGAAAAGACAATAGCAGTCCTTCAGAAGTATTTCTATTGGCCAAGATTTGACAGGATATCAACTAGTATATCAGGTTGTGCATTTCTTGTGCCATCACTAACCCATCCATCAAGAAGTAACGACTGTACACTCCTCTCCCTACGTTAGAAAATACATAGGATCCAGTCTACATGGATTATATGTTAGGTTTTCCCTCCACTAAACATGGTCATGATTTTGTCTTTGTGCTTGTCGATCAATTCTCTAAGATGGTCATTTTGGCACCATGAAAAAATAGTATGATAGCCGAGGCCACTACTAGGATCTTCTTTGAGTATGTTTTGGTTCATTTTGGACTATCACAAACTATTATTTCAGATAGGGACAACAGGTTCCTCAATACCTTTTGGTCTAGCCTATGGCCTCTAATGGACACCAAATTGACCAAATCAACTGCATTTCATTGCCAAACAGATGGAAAAATGGAAATGGTCAACATGATGATCATGCATATCCTATGCATGTACAAATCCAAGCATCCACGTACATGGGATGATAATCCCTTCCATATGTTCAACATAGCTATAATAGAGCCATCCACAACTCTATTGGCCACAACCCTTTTCAGGTGTGCTTGGGGTTCCAACCATTGGCCTCCATTGATGTAGCTTTTCCCATTCTATATTCACCAACACAATCCTCTCATGCTTAAAGTGAAACATACAGAGAAACCAAATTTGTTGAATGGATCCAACACCTCCAACAACATGTTCATGATGTCTTGCAGAAGGCCAATGCCAAGTACAAGCAATGACATGACCAACATTGGGTTCCTCACAAGTTTTAGGTTGGTAAAACAATATGGTTGAATTTGCAGAAAGATAATTTCATGGGCCCACACATCAAGCTCAGAGCACTTTGATATGGTCCTTACACCCTTTGAATTGAGCATTCCTCCTTTCCTTGGCTTGCACCTATGATTTAATGTGGAGCTATTTCGACTATATTTCCCTCCTTTGCTGGACACCTTGGAGGTGGATGAGAAATTAGACCCTACAAAAATAAATCCTGATAGCATTGAGCAAGCCCCAATGGATCAGATCATGGAAACCAAGATTAAGGGCACCTACCGGCATAACATACAACTCTATCAGGTTTTCAAACTTGCAGGACAACTTATTCAACAAGGAAAATGACTCATCAAGATTTAGATTCAACAAAAGTTCCCCCATGTATTGTGGGAACTTGACGCATTAGGGACCATTGCTTCCTAAGGGGGGGTGAATGATCTAGGTGGGTATTGGTGGCCACCCACCTCTTCCATTGACTCAACATGGTTCTCCATCTTGGCAATTTTGTTATGATTTTTTATGATTTTCTAGGTCCTAAACTTTCGGGGTCATTTTAAGGCCCTAAGCGATGTTTTCTAGGAAATTCATAGGTCTGGCCCTATTTTCACCTATGCCATGAATCAAAATTGTATTCCTTAGTTATATATTTCCAATGAGATACTATGGGAACCAAAAAAAGGTTGTATGCAAACGTTGCACCCTTGGGAAGTTGATGTAGAAACTAACTACCTTGGGTCCAAAAAAACCTTTTGGCACTTCGCTTCATAGGGTTAGAGTTTTGGAACTTTATGGTTTTTGATTTATGTTAAAAGGAAATTCATTCAACCTCTTGTATTATATTATGCGAATGAGCATAGCTGACATCTTTCTCTCTTCAGAGATAAGCTACACCATTCTAATCAGTTTGTGTTCTACAATATTCCACTATTTTGTTCATTAATAGAAGTTGGATTTTCACCGTATTATTGTGCTCTTTGCTATATTCCTTTTAACACTCAGTTTATTTCCTAGGACGAGGAAGCAACTCACAAAGGTAACCACATAACCAATTTAGAACTGGACACTAGCCTATTCAGTTTAGAGAGGGATATCTCTTGTAAATTAGTCTCTAATAGATGGGTTTTCTTGCTAGATTGATGGCTAGGTTTTGATGATTGAATACATTTTTATAGATTTTTGCTGGCAAGAAGGAGAAGGATCTATTGGGAAATGGATTCAACCTTTGAAAACAAATGAAAACAATGACTAGTAGGTGGAAATCTTCAAAGAAACAAAGGCTAAATAGGTGATGAACTTTCTTTTTTTAAATTTGTTGTGTAGAGTGAAAGAAGAATGAAACATATAACAAAATCGGAGCACCATAAAAGGTGAATTATGATAAGTTAAGAAAGAAACACAAAGTTTAAATCACTTGAATCTAAAGCACCATTAAGATGAATTTTAAACCCTTTAATATCCAATTTAAAAAGATGAAATGTAGGTGAAGAATAAGAACACAAGATGTACATAAAAATACTAGAGCACAAACTTCAGGCCACCACCATTAGAATATTTCTCTTGAAAATCTCTGGACTTCTGCATTTGTATTTCATTCAGATTAAAGAAAAATTACAATATCAAGAAAAATTTCCTTACTTCTTCCCACCCCTTTGCAGATTCAAAGTGCTCAAATATATAGATAAATATCATATTCTAGCCTAAGGAGGTCGAAATCCATATTTTTCTATAGATAGAAACTTGTTACAATAACTTAGGAAAAAATATTTCCCAAATCTTCCCATATCCTACTATCTAGGGTTTGATTTTTTACCAACTAAAAATGTACCAATTGAAGAGAAAATCACGGGATCTGATAGGAGAATATCCAAGCTTCAATATCCATATCAATTTCGAATCAACCTTGTTGATTTGGAGGTCCATCAAGTCAAATTTCAAAAGATTCTAGAACTCTGCCAACAAATCTGGCTTGGCGAATTTCTAAAAAATAAACCTCAAAGATCATTTCATATATTCCCAATAATGACACTTGTGTAAAAAATGAGAGAGATTTCGTTATTGGTCCGTTCTTGAAAAAAAATTGGTTTTCAAAATATTTTCTCCATAATATCAGAATTTGTGCCCAAAGATGATGACTAAAATAGGAAAACATTAAATGCTGAAATCTGGAAAAAAGGGTTGTAAAGATTCATTCAAATCTCCCAAACCGTGACAGTTGTGTAAGAAAAAAGAGATATTTTTTTATCTAGTTAATTCTTGACAAAAAACTCTCTAGGTTTGTCCAAAATCCTCTCCAGTTGGTCATAAAATGATCTTGAATTTTACCACTAAACTGTCATTTGCGTAGCGTGCATGCTGTGTAATTGCAACCTACAACAATTGCGTAGTCAACTTTGCATAGTGTGGGGATTTTCTTCAAAACTATGTGTTTCTTGTGCCCACAAACTTGTTGGAGACTAAAACTTACCTCAAAACATATTACCAACCATCTCTTTCTGACCTTTCAATCCATGTGTACTTATAGTGTTTGCGTAGCGAGAGCTTGCTACGCAAGTACTCTATGTGACAATTTAAAAAAAAAAAACCATAGAGGTGGCTTGGATGGTGGTTTTATCTTGCCATCCTTCTCTGAATCAGGGGTATAAAGAGTGTAAAGTGATTTTTACAACAAATCTTGAATTTGACAACATCCTCACTCCTATTTATCACTATTGAAATTGCACTTTCTCACAGTGAACAAAGTTTCCATAAAATACTCAAAACTTGTGATGACCCCTTTTTCCAAAAGACGAGGACTCTTCCTTTATATTTCTTCTATATTAACAAGAAGATCCATCTTACCTTTTCCTTCGTCATCAATTTTCACTTGTAACCTCAAGGACCTGTTGGTCTTCCTTAGTGATAAATTCCGCGTCTTCAAATTCTGTACTTGACTAGATAAGAGTGCACTTCTCTTTAATTTTGATTGGGCCTTTGAGAGTGTTTCACATGAGTTTGTGATAGTTGGTCCACATTCCTGTAAATGTCCTTGAATCCTTAGTTCTGACAACCTATTCTCCTCCCTAAGCCGAATGATAAGATCTTGAGCCTCTCTTAACTGTTTATGTAGCCACTTTATAGTTTTTTTCTCCTTCTGCGGGTAAAGTGTGAGGTTTGTCAATTGCTGCAAGTTGGCCCTATACATCTTCTAGGGTTTGGTCTATTTACCATTAGGGGATTTCACTATATGAGAGGTATACTTTTGAGAAGGTACGATAGTATAGAGAAAATGGCTCTTACTAGTTTTTTACACAACAAAACAAATGAATAAGGGATGCGTAGTGAAATATGTTGCACATAGCTTGCATAGCGAGTAACCCCATGCAAAATTTGCGTAGCAAGGAGTCTGATTTGCATATTAGAGGGTTATTTGAAGCTTGTTTCAAGAGGAAATAGTTGATCACGGGTCGAGGATGCATGAAAACAAACAAAATGTGGTGAAGATACATGCATGAAATGATAGGAAGAGATTTGAAATGGAAAAGTACCCGTTTTTTATGATAAGACTTTTCAAACAGATCCAAGTAACTTGTGCAGTTCATTTGCACAGCGTGCACATGTTTTCTAAAGTCAAGGTACAACTGACATGAAACATGATCATAACCTCTATGTTGAATTCATCATATGTGATTATGATCTTTGATACCCTTTAAAATGACCTTCCCTCCTAGATTTACAACTCGAATTTGACATACCACTTCGCACCTTTTGAAATTATTTCAAACCAAAATGAATTAGACTTATAACTTGACTCTCTTTTGGCATGCATATTATCTTTTATTTGATCAATGACCCAAGGGATTTGAATCATCATGAGACAAAAAACACACACACACATGATGTGACTCAATTTGGAATTCCTTGGCCTTCCCAAGACCAAGGTATGACTTTAGAAACTTTGAAAAAACTTCCAACTTTACCCAAAAATAGTGATGCTAACATTTGGCTCCAATGGGGATGTTGTCCTTTCTGTGAGGAAACAAAGAACAACAGACCATGTGCCTTATCCATTGGGTTTTTCCAAACCCAACACCGTAATTTGCAAACTGACATGCAACCTACTCCTTTCAAACTGAAACCAAACTGCAACCCAAATTGAAAATGACAACTGTCAATTGTAAACTAAAAACTGAATTAAAAGCACACTACCAAAAAAGATTCTCAGAGTGATGAGCTTATTCAGGCACACTTCTACCTACCCTAAGTTTATCCATAAACTAATCATTCAAGTGAAATCATAGATCTAGTGCATCCATGCAAGTGTTTTGTCCATAATTTGAGATTTTCGCATGTCCTTTCTCAGTGAAAAGGTAAGAAACCTACTTATTGGCAATTCATTTAAAAACTTGCAAACAAATTTGAATTTGAAAAAAATTGAGAAATTGGGGCTTCTTAATGACTCCAACAAGACTTTAAAAGGATCCTTATAGGAAAACAAACTAATGTCCAAACATTGCTCAAGATTTTCACTCTAATGTGTGATCCCTCTAACTTCATTTTTTCCTTCATGTAAATATAACTGATAGCTGTGATAAAAGGGATGAACATACGTACTAAATTTCTGTAATGAAACCCCTGCTAGAAAAAAATACATAGTTTCTTTTGAAATTAGCTTATCTTCAAACTCGTGGTTGTCCAAGGGATGCAAATTTTGACCATTGAAACCCTCCATATAATCACCAACAGGGTCATCAAACATACGAGGAGATTGTTGCATTTTATTGTCAATTTTTTCAAATGAATCTAGATGCATTTGCATTGGCCCAAACTTTTGAACGTCATTGATGGTCTCAAAATTTTCTTTCAACAATTTAAATGAAGCAAAGCATAAGGGTAGAGAATTTTTGTCTCCTGATTCGACATTGCTGTCATAAGTAAAATATGTAGGCTTACTGCTTTCCTCAAACTATTGAGACTGAACATTTCTTGCTAATAAACATATATCTAATTTCAAATACGAACTGATGAAGTTCTCCATATGCAAAGACACATGATCATTTTCTAATAGAGAACATGCAATTTCTTTATCTATAAATTTAACCTCATAGTCATCATTGTACTCATCATGCAAGGTAAAAACATCCACATCTGCAATGTCATCTAACAGGAAAAATCTTGGGACATCAACTTGCTCTTCAATAGGTTGATTTGCAAATTCATTTTCTTGATTGTCTACAAATGAATACATAAAAAAATCAGCCCCATGCTTATCATGAGATCAATTGGAAGCTAAATTAGCACTTTCTTTTTCAACAAGTGGAATATGATCCTCTGCAAAATCATCAACATTTAAAACTTCAAGAGAACACACAATATTATTAACCCTCTGCTCAAAATTAAAATCAAATACTTTTTGTTCATATTCACTATCATGTTCTTTAGAATCCAACTCCTCATTTTAAATTTGTTTACATGCTTGAATATTGTGTTGAACCTATTGAGCATAATTAAACATTTGTTATAAAAAGTTAGATCTTCTTTCCATCATAAGGAAATACAAATCTGGATGAAAGGATGTTGCATAATGGAGCGTGGAACCAACTTCAGTGGTTTGAATTTCCTTGGGAAAGTTGAAATAAATATTGGAAAAACTCCCACTGAACGTAAAAATAGTTTAACTGCTCTTCCTTTTCATGGCATAAAACTATGTAAGATGTAGATCCAAATATTTCCTCTAGCCCCAAAATTTCAAAAATACATTCTTCAACTCCTCCCATGAGCCGATTGATTTAGTTTGTAGGTGCTTGTACCATTCTTTGACCTCTCCTTGCAATGACTAGGAAAAGGATCTCACTAAAACATCCTCATATTCAATCTAAAAAAGGTCACTGAAATGCTCAAAACCTTGAAGGTGTTTTTCAGTCGAGAGGTTATCTCCATCAAATATGTTGAGATACTTATAATCCTTTACTGGGAAATCATGAAAGGCATGAGGCAACTTGAGAGGCATATATCTATCTGGAATCTTAGAGGGTGTAGTATCAAGCTTAGGAGGTATAAGATCAACCTTGTTCACATGAAACTCATCAGATTCGTCTTGAACATCATGTGATTTATATGAAGGTTTTTGGTCAAGCTCAACAATGCAATAACAAGGAGATGCAACTATTAAAGAAGGATTTTCAAATGTAGATTTATGGTCTTCATTAGAATATAACAGGTCAAGACAAATTCTTTTAACTTGTTCAGGAAAGGACAAGAGGTAATTGATGAAAAATAATAAGATCTATTGGAAACAACTGAAGCTTTGATACCTGGTTTTACCATGATGTCCTTCCATGTCTCTGTCAATGGATCACGTCCCCCAGTGGAGTCTTTGAATCTGATTGAAGCATGATTGGAGTCACCAGGTGAATGGTGCAACCTTCTTTGTGTTTGACCTATGTTCACCATCAGAAGTCAAATCTGATCCTTGTCATTTTATCCCAGGGAAGATTTCACCTTTTCTCCTTGACAACAGTGCCAAAATGTCAACACTTAGTTTATTTCCTAGGTTGAGGAGGCAACTCACAAAGGTAACCACATAACAACTTTAGAACTAGAGACTAGCCTATTCTGTTTAGAGAGGGATCTCTCTTGTCACTTAGTCTCTAATAGATAGGTTTTCTTGCTAGATTGATGACTAGGTTTTGATGATTGAAGATATTTTTATAGAGTTTTGTTGGCAAGAAGGAGAAGGATCTGTTCGGCAATAGAGTCAACCTTTGAAAACGAATGAAAACAATGACTAGTAGGTGGAGCTCTTCAAAGAAACAAAAGCTAAATGGGTGATGAACTTTGAGTTTTTAAATTTGTTGTGTAGAGTGAAAGAAAAATGAAACATATAACAAAATCATAGCACCATGAAAGGTGAATTCTGATAAGTTAAGAAAGAAACACATAATTTAAATTGCTTGAATCTAAAGCACCATTAAGATGAATTTCAGACCCTTTAATATCAAATTTAAAAAGATGAAATGAAGATGAAGAATAAGAACACAACTAAAAATGTTTGACTTTTTACGAACTATCTAGGGTTTGACTTTTTACCAACTAAAAATGCCCATATCCTTCTATC
Source organism: Picea abies (assembly GCA_900067695.1). Classification (NCBI taxonomy): domain Eukaryota; kingdom Viridiplantae; phylum Streptophyta; class Pinopsida; order Pinales; family Pinaceae; genus Picea; species Picea abies. Next base: position 8,939 of record CBVK0100154741.1, read on the forward strand.
TAGGGTTTGACTTTTTACCAACTAAAAATGTGCCAAATGAAGAGAAAATCATGGAATATGATAGGAGAATATCTAGTCTTCAATATCCATATCAATTTCGGATCATCCTTGTTGAGTTGGAGGTCCATCAAGTTGAATTTCAAAATATTCTAGAACTTTGTCAACAAATTTGGCTTGGCGAATTTCTGGAAAATAAGCCTCAAAGATCATTTCCTATATTCCAAATAATGACTACTGTGTAAAAAATGAGAGTTGTTTTTTTTACTGGGTCCGTTATTTACAAAAAACTCTTTTGTTTTTTAAAAATTCTTCTCCACATTATTGTAATCTGTGCCCAAAGATGATGACTAAAATAGGAAGACATTAAATGTTGAAATCCGGAAAAAAGTGTTGTAAAGATTCATTCAAATATCCCAAACGGTGACACCTGTGTAAAACTCGAGAGAGGTTTTTGTTACTTAGTTCATTCTTGACAAAACAATCTCCGGGTTTGTACAAAATCCTCTCTAGTTGGTCAAAAATTGATCTTGAATTTTACCACTAAACTGTCAGTTGCGTTGCGTGCACACTGTGTAACTGCAACCTACAACATTTGCATAGCGAACTTTGTGTAGCGTGGGGATTTTCTTCAAAACTATGTGTTGTTGGTGTCCAAAAAAATTATGGAGACTAAAACTTACTTCAAAATATATTACCAACCATATCTTGTCGACCTTTCAATCCTTGTATACTTACAGTATTGGCGTAGCGAGAGCTTGCTACACAAGTGTTGTACATGGAAATTTTTTAAACAAAAGCGAAGAGGTGGTTTGGATGGTGGTTTTATCTTGTCATCCTCCTATGAATCATGGGTATAAAGAGTGTAAAGTTATTTTTACAACAAATCTTGAATTTTACAACAACCTCACTCCTTTTTATCACTATTGAAATTGCACTTTCTCAAAGTGAACAAAATTTCCATAACATACTCAAAACCTGTGATGACCCCTTTTTCCAAAAGAAACAATTGTGAGGAATCTTCCTTTATATTTCTTCTATCTCAGCAAGAAGATCCATATTACTTTTTCCTTCCTCATCAATTTTAACTTGTAACCTCAAGGAAATGTTGGTCTTCCTTAGTGATAAATTATGCCTCTTCAAATTCTGGACTTGCCTAGATAAGAGTGCACTTCTCTTTAATTTTGATTGGGCCTTTGAGATTACTGCACAAGTATTTGTGATAGTTGGTCCATATTCCTGAAAATGTATCTAAATACTTAGTTCTGACAACCTATTCTCCTCCCTGAGATGGATGATAATATCTTGAGCCTCCCTTAATTGTTTATTTAGCCACTTTATAGTTTTTTTCTCCTTCTGCAAGTGAAGTGTGAGGCTTCTCAATTGCTGCAAGTTGGCCCTATACATCTCCTAGGGTTTGGTCTATTTAACATTAGGGGATTTCACTATATGAGAGGAATAATTTTGAGAAGGTGTGCTATTATGGAAAAAATGGGTCATACTGGTTTTTTACACAACAAAACAAATGAGCATGGGATGTGTAGCCAAAGATGCTTCATAGAGCTTGCATAACAAGAGACCCTATGCAAAATTTGTGTAGTGAGGAGACCGGTTTGTGTACCATAGGGTTATTTGAAGCATGTTTTGAGAGTAAATGGATGATCACAGGTCGAGGATGCATGTAAACAAACAAAAGGTGGTGAAGATACATGCATGAAATGATAGGAAGATATTTGAAAGGGAAAACCATAGTTATGAAATATTTGGGGATCTTGTGACGGGATTCACACAAGTACAAATCTTCTGATAAAATTTTGGTGCCATTTCTAGAGAGGATTGAGTCATTCTCTTCATGAAATCTCTTTTGTAAACTTTTTTCAAAGCCCTTATCTTACAAGTTTTCTTGGCAACTCCATTGGGGGTAGTTCCCTCACCAACCTTTGATGATCCAATGGGGATCATCTGGCAAATCCTATGACATATTATGAGGTTTCATCCTACTCTCAACTTTGTGATATTGCATATTTTCAAGTAATGGAATTATGGCACGATGGTCACTTCACAAAATGTTTCCCTCCATAGATATTGAAGATGTTCCTTGATACCTAAATTAATTTTCTCCGGTTTGGGTGAATAATTGTCTAAAATTCGATGAAGACCCATCTTTGGCTATTACTCATGTCATGAATTTCTTCAAGTATGTTTCAGAGATAGATGTGAAATATCAAGATGCAATGATAAGATTATTTTTTCTATCTTTCGAGAAGAGACAAAAAGACTGGTTTAAGCATACTCTTAATCCAAAGATTATATATTCTCTTATAATATTCATTGCAAAATTCCTCAAAATGTGGGCCCCGAGAATAAAAATTTACGAAGACACTCCCCACGATCTCACAGTGACCCCCCAAAGGGAATGTTTATGTTCTATCCCTATTGAGGAAGATGAAGAATCCATTGTTGATCAAGAAGTTGAAGAGAAGATTCATGAAGAGGAACAAGAGTTATCTAATGATTCCATTAAATACATCGAATACATGATTGGAGAATGAGAACATGAAGTGGTGAGTCATGAGGAACATCACCAAATACATGAACATGAGTTTCCTTTTGAATAAGCTGAATAAGAACACTTTGATGAAACACACAATGTTGAGGACCTAATCCATGAAGAGGCTCCTCATGAAGACAAAGCACTGTGATTTTCTCCTCAATTTGATGAATTCATCCAAGCTTCCATTCCTCCTACACACTAAGAAGAGAACGTGGTAAGTTGTACTCTCCAATTTTTTGATGTTTCTTTATACCATGATTCAAAAAGTGAAGAAGTGATAAAGGAACCCTTCAATACATTAGACCCTTCATGCTCTAATGAAAGTGATGATGTGTTTGAAAATATTTATGAGTTTATACATGTTGGGAGACGTAAATGGGATGTTCTTTGTTCTAGTCTTAACAAAGATCCCATTTATTACATTGAAGGTCATTTTCAATTGTTTCCCTTAGAAAATCCATATGTGATTTCTACTCATTCTTATGTTTGGAAACATGAAGATGAAATGATTATGGATTTTTTCCTATCACCCAATGATGAATTACTACAACAATATCATGATTATTTTTGGTCATATCCTAGAGGGTTTGAGACATATCCTTTTGAGCATGTGTATTTATTCTATGAAGAATATTTTCAACCACCAATGTGATCTAACTTTGATGAGGCTAAGGACATGATTGACCCATATCATGATTTTTGTGATGATATTTTCCATCCTTTTACTTTTTCATATTTCTATTCCTCTATAGATATGGTTGGGAGTTTCCCTTCTCATAGTCATCAACTTGTAGGGAAGATTTGTTTTCAACCTATGGTTTGTTGTAGTCATTTTCAGTGTCACACACAAGGCCAAAAATCCTTGGGTTGGGGGCAAGTGTTTTTCTCTGGGCCTTGTTTCATCCCTTACCTTGTGCTCTCACTTCCTCATCCATTTGGCTATTGGTGGCCACCCACCTATTCCAACTGGCTCATCTTGTCCATTTTTTAGTTCAGCACGTTCTTCTGTACTTCTTTGTAATTGTGGGTTCTACATTTCTAGGGCTGTCTGAAGCCCTACACATATTCCAGGTGGATATTGGTGTCCTCTCACATAATCCAACTAGATTATTTTATATGTTTTCATGTCAGCACATCTTGTTGTACTTCCAGTGATGTTTTGGAGGCCTAAACAATGTATTTTTGGCTTGCCACAGTCAAACTATAGACTGAGTCGAAGTTTGACAACAAAATGTGTAGTTATCTTAAATACCTTTCCAATAGACTATCACGCCTAAAATGATGGTCATATGAAAAAGTTACAACCCCAAGAAGTTGAGGCACGAACTTACCCATAGGGGCCCACATGAATTTTTTCGTTTCACCTCCTAGGGTTAGGTTTTTGGATGTCTATGGTTTTGGAATTGATGAGTAATATAAAAAGGGCCTCTAGATCCTCATTGTAATTCATTTTTTGTAGACGGATGTGCATAGAATCCACATCTCTTCTTAGAGATAGCTACCACCATTTGAGAAGGTGTTTCAGTTCTACAATTTTACAGTTTCATCCTATTTCATTATTCAATAGAAGATATTGTTCACTGTATATTTGTGTTATTATTCATATCTCTATGTTTATTGTATTCATTCTGTTAATCAGTTCGTTTCACTCCTAAATCTGGATCACTAGTATTAGAGCGATATTCTCTTCATTTATTTTCTTCATGTATGTCCCTAACAAGATCTGGGTACAAGAAGTTGGGATTCGAACCAATCGATCCATTGCAAGATCGACCACGCCGAGCCCGAAAAAAACCCATGGGGGACAAAAATAAATATGATGGAGTAGGATATCATATTAAAATATTTCTCGAGGAATCCATCACGCAACAAAGGAATGAAATGATGGACAACTTCGTGTAGATCCTTCAACGACTTCCCACATGAGAAGCATCTTCATCAAGCTGCCATGAAACGCCCTTCAAGGTACATGTAAATTTTGATATTCCATTATTTGAAGGACCGATAGATGAAAATGTTGTAGATATATGGTTGAATCTGTTCGAAGGGTATTTTTTGGTCCACAATTTTTTCGATACAGAAAAGATCACTTTTGCACTCCTCAAGGTCGTTCCCCATGTTAAATACTAGTGGGATACTTACTTTGAGAAAAGGGTTGTATAGGAATATCCAATGTTTATGGTGGCCCTTACATGGGATTCCTTCTGGGATGCCATTAAAGAACAATACTACTATGTTGGAAGCTATGAGGACCAGTACATAGGATGGACCACCCTACATCAAGAAAGGAACTAAACAGTACTAGATTTCACCAATATTTTCCATACCCTGCGCACCAAATTGGGTATCAAATAATTTGAGCATCATCTGGTGCTCAAATACCGCAGTTGTTTTCACAGATACATTCAAACAAAAATGGAGTTTCTAAACATCGCCTCATTGGGCATGAATTATACATACATTCTCAAGATTGAGAATAAATTTAAGTAGAAAATGCGAGAGTTTGGATCTACAAACCCCTCACAGCCGAAGTAGAGAAAAGGTCGTCCCAACCCCAACAACAAGGGAAAACGTCGATATGGTTTCCCTAAGGAAAACAGTCCAAGCCACAACATAAGAAGGGAAATGAGAATATGAATAAGGACACAGGGAAACTGTGTGAGTACCATAAAATACCTTGGCACAACATTGAAGAATGCCGCTCCAAGTAGTCACTCATAGCCAAACTAAAGGCTTTTGAGACAAAGGCCGATTCTAATTTCGAATCAAATCCTGAAGGAGAGAAGCAAATTATCGATGTTGAACCTAATGCCACTATCACTACTAGCAAAGTCTGTCCAAGCGAACCAAAAGAACTAGAGGAAGGGGAACGCCTCTTTCACTCATAGATGTGGGTAAAGGGGGCCCTACTTCATTTCATTGTCAACAATAGTAGTCATAAGAACTTGATTTTAGCAGAGGTCGTCAAGCAGCTGAATCTGCCAACAACACCACACCCACAACCCTACACCATCGGCTGGCTTCACCAAGTAAGAGATCTTCGTGTCAGCCAACAATGTCATCTTCCCTACAACATCAAGCCTTTCAAAGATGAGGTACTGTGTGACATTTCTCCCATTGAAGTTTGTGATGTTCTTTTATAACAACCATATTTGTGTAAGTGTCATGTTGTGTATGAGTCTAGACCCCGCATTGTTATTATTACTTTGGGTAGAAAATTGTATAGGATACCAGAGGTAGCACCGCCTACTACTATTTATTTAATCTCTTCTAAGAAATGCAGTAAGGTCATTTCACATACCAGGAAGTTTGTCTTCTTTGTGATTCATGCTCACAGTAAGCAGAAGGTCGCCACAACATATGTGGCCTCTACAAAGAGCCTCTCTTTGTAGCGGAAGAAAGTGGACAAAATCATGGAAGAATACAGAAACATCTTCTCCTCACCTATAGGGGTACCAATACACTGCCAAGTCAAGAATCCAATTGATATGACCCCTAAGCCACCTCTACCTAATGGACCAGTCTATCGTTGTTCGCTGATGAAAAATGACGAAATCAGGCATCATATCCAAGAGCTTCTTCAAAAGGGGTACATCATACCTAGATCCTCCCCTTGCGAAAACCCGATTGTACTGGTGCAGAAGAAGGACATGACTTGGTGACTCTGTATTGACTACATAGCCTTAAACAAAATCACAGACAGGAACCACTACCACATTCCCAGGATTGATGACCTTCTTGACCAACTCAAGGGGGGAAATTTCTTCAGCAATATTGAACTAAATTCTGGCTACCACTAGGTTCCCATCGAACCAACTGATGTATTGAAGACAACCTTCAAGTCTAAATAAGGTCTCTTCAAATGTCTAGTCATGCCCTTTGGATTAACAAATGCACTGACCCCTTTCATGAGGTTGATGGATGATTTATTGAGAGCCTTCACCAGCTCCTTTTTGGTGGTATATTTGGATGACATACTCATGTTCAACAGAACGTGGGAGGAGCACATGCGACATATTCAGCAGATTTTGAGAACTCTACGACAACACAAGCTATATGCCAACTTGGAAATTTTTTATTTTGGCATGAACATGGTCCAATACTTGGGATACATTGTTGATGAGCATGGGGTACATGTTGATCTAGATAAGATCCAAGTCATCCATGACTGTCCATCCCCGACCAAGTCAGATATTCTTCAGACTAGCCAACTTCTACCGACGGTTCGTGTTGGGATTCTCCCATATTGCATGGGCCCTCAACCAAGTGACCAAGGGAGGTGGCAGGGCCAAGTTTTTGTGGGGGAAGAAACAAAAATGAGAATTCAATGATCTGAAGCATCACTTGTGCTCAACTCCAGTACTCTCCTTGTGTGATCTACATAAACCATTCAATATTGAGACTCATGCATTTAACTATGTTGTGGGCACAATTCTTAGTCAACATGGTCATCTGGTGGCACACCATAGTGAGACACTCTCAGATACTATCCAGAAATACCCCACCTATGACAAGGAAATGTATTCCATTGGAAAAGACCATCATTAATGGAAACATTAAATTCTAGGAAAGGAGACGATCATACACACTGATCACAAGCCTCTGCAGTTCATACAGAAAGGAAAATTGTTGAACGACCGCCATCATAAGTGGTCCACCTACCTGCAACAATTCCATCTCAACATCAAGTATAAGACATGTATCTCAAATCGTGTCACTGTCTACCTCAGTCGACCTGATGTGACTGTACTCACCACTGTGCTCCATTCTTGTGGACACAAAGCATCTGAGTGGCCCCAACATTAACAACAAGATCTAGACTTCGCCACCACCTATCATCTCTTGGGTACAGGCGCGAATTTCACCGATTTTTAAATTTAGGACAGACTATTATGACACTTAGTCCATATATTTGTTCCTACAAGAAATCATGCAAAGATGGTTTGGGAAGCCCACTATAGTCGGATGGTGGGGCATTTTGGCATGGAGAAAATTGTGGTCATTCTTCAGAAACATTTTTATTGGCCAAAACTTCGACAACACGTCAGCAAGTATATTATATCTTGCATTGCCTATTCCATTTCTAGGACAAACATCAAGAAGCAATGGTTATACACCCCTCTTCCTACTCCAGAGAATCCTTGGGAATCCATTTCAATGGATTACATGTCTAGCCTTCCATCCACCAGGAAAGGAAATGACTATGTATTTGTGGTCGTTGATTGGTTTTCAAAGATGAACATCCTCATAGCCTGCAAGAAGAATATCACGACGAAGGATAATGCCAAGCTCTTCTTCGAACGAGTGTGGGTCCACTTTGGGATACCATGGACCATCATCTCCAACCGGGACAACAGGTTCCTTAGCACATTTTGGTCGAGTCTTTGGTCACTATTGGACACCAAGCTAAAAAAATCCACTTCTTTCCACCCCCAAATAGACAACCAAAAAGAGGTCATAAATTGGATGATTGTGCACATCCTATACATGTACAATTCTAAGCATCCATGTACATGGGACAAGAATCTCCCCTATGTTCAAAACAATTACAACAAGGCTCTCCATAGCTCCACCGACTAGAGCCCATTTCAGGTGGGGTTGGGATTCCAACCTTTGGGACCCATTGATGTTGCACTTCCTATTGCCACCACATATACATACTCTTCCCATGATCATTTTGTGACCGAAAAATCCACCAAAATCATTGAGCGGATTTATCACATCCGCCAACAGGTCCAGGAGATTTTGCAAAAATCCAATGCCAAGTACAAGAAGCACAATGATCAACATAGGGTACCACACCGGTTTTAGGTTGGCGACAAAGTCTGGTTACATTTGTAGAAGGAGCATCTCATAGGGTCCCATTGGAAGCTCTGCCCACATCGTTGTGGGACTTACACTAACACCAAGTTTGTGGGTAGCAATGTTTTTGATCTCAACACTCCACCCTTCATTGGCCTGCACCTAGTGTTCAATGTGGACCTCCTTTGATCATATTTTCCACCATTATTGGACACCTCAGAGATCACAGAAAAATTGACACCCATAGAGCCCAACCTTGACTGCATGGAACAAGAATTCATTGATCAGATAGGGGACACACAGGTAAAGGACACTCACCAAAAGAGGATCCATCTTTATTGGGTTGTCAAGGCAGGGGAACTCCTCCACCAAGGCAAGTGGCTCACATGGGGCCAAGTCCATCAAAAGTTTCCTCACCTGATATGGGAACTCAACGCAATGTAGACCATTTCTTCCTAAGGGGGGAGGATTGATCCAGTTGGCTATTGGTGGCCACCCACCCATTCCAACTGGCTCCTCTTGTCCTTTTTTAGTTCAACACGTTCTTCAGTACTTCTTTTTAATTATGGGTTCTACACTTTTGGGGATGTATGAATCCCTACAAATATTCCATGTGGATATTGTTGGCCTCTCACCTAATCCAACTGGCTTATTTTGTATGTTTTCATGTCAACACATCTTGTTATACTTCCAGGGCCATTTTGGAGGCCTAAACAATCTTTTTTTGGCTCACCACAGTAAATATGTAGACAGATTCAAAGTTTGACAACGAAATGTGTAGCTCTCTGAAATACCTTTCCAACATGCTATCACACGCCTAAAACATAGGTCATATGAAAAAGTTACGAACCCCGGAACTTGAGGTACTAACTTACCCATAGGGCCCACATGACTTTTGACATTTCACCTCCTAGGGTTAGGTTTTTGGATGCCTATGGTTCTGGAATTCATGAGTAATATCAAAAAGGCCTCTAGAGCCTCATTGTAATTCATTATTCTCAGACGAATGAGCGTAACAATACTAGGATGGTTTCATTGGTCATCTGATTATACCTATCATTTCAACTAGCATATATTAGCTTAGGTAGGGCATTTTCATCATGCATTTTATTTGTGTATATGTTGCATCTTCCATTCATGCTAGTATAGTCTTACATATTTCTTGTACATATTTCATATTCATTTGTATATAATGAATACATGTTAGGAAATTGCACTTAATCATTGTATACTAGAATTTTGATTATCTATAACTTAGTGTATTTTTTCTTTTTACCATGGTTTTGGATTTATCACTAACATCGGTGGATCACATCCACTGACAGATACTTATAAAGGGTGTTTTAATTTGAAGTGGGGGCATGATTGTGGATCTTGGAAAGCCATAGATGTTGAGGTTATTGTGCGCTCTACGGTGATCACATGTCCCCATGTTGGAGCGAGATGTTACCCCTCGATGCCGAGGGGTAACTAAAGGAGATCATTTCTCATGGATCACAATGGAGAACATGATATAGGCCATAATGATGATCAAGATATCCATAGATGGCATCTTATCATCCCCCCTCATTCATCTTTATAGATACAGGTCAACCAAGGCTCATCACATCCAAGAAACCCAAAGTATGGGAGATGGTAAGCCATCGTAACCATGAGGTATGTTAATGTTTATTTCATGCAAAGTTTTGTTCTTAATTTGTTGGGAATGTGGATGAGGATATTTGGTTGAAGTTGGATAATGGATCATTGGTTTGGGAAATTGTTCCAGTTTCCTTGTTTCACTTTGGTGGTTAGCTTCTATGCCCTATTCCCATGATGTAAGGGAAAAGGGGTACTATTGGCGGTCCCTCACAAGGGTAATGTTCTATTCTCGACCATACTTAACAACTTCCATCTCGGGGCCTCTTATAGTGTATTGAACTTCAACAACAAGTCATGGTAATTCTCTCATGAGAAGATGGGTTGAATGGCCAGAGATTGTTTCACAACTTCTATTCAAAGAATAAGAAAAGGATGCTAAAAAAAGGAAGGAACAATAGCAGAAAGAACTAATAAAATCTAATCCAAACTTGAGCTCTACCCTTTTAGTGCTCACAACGGTCAAAAAAATCAATTATATGACTTGAAACCTTATAAAGGGGACTTGTAAATATAATCAAGACAGACTTATAAAAAGGGAAGATACAGGGGATTAGAAAAAATATCACGTAAATATGGGGTAAATAAAGAGAAGTTTCACCCTCCACAAAGGCACTCATATAAATGGATTTAATGACACCATGAGCCATGAAGTAAGCCCTCAAAACATATCATTGTCACACTTACTCTTGAAGGGTTTTTACTTTCCCTGGCATTGTTGAAACCTATCCCTCTACCTGGGTTATTTTATTTCGTTTCTAGGTGGCACACCTAATAGGGTTGGATGAAGGCCCTCCCATACTTAAACTTGGAAACTCACATGGGGTGTTGGGCTACTGCGATGCTTGAAGGGGATACTAAGGTGAATTGTTTTACATGGATTATATACTAAGTTACAACTTACTTTGCATACTTTAAGGACTAATGTTTCTTATGAAATTTAGCTAACCTTATTTTATACTTTTGTGTTTTTTGGATGGCCCTGACATGGTTCCTTGAAGGATGTCCTAGGCTTGCACCCAAGACATTGTGCCTTTATTTATAGGATCTTGGCACATGTGATCGAGAGAAATGGGTCATATAGAGACTCACCACCCTTAGACATCATCTGTCACATCCTCAGAACCATGAACAATGGAGAGATAGGATTGGTAGGAGTAGATTTAGTCATGATGGCACCCAAATGAGTGGGAAGCCCCATAAGATGGGAAAAGTACCCCAAAGATGTATTTTACTATAGGTTCAGGGAAGTTGCAATAACATACAATTCAATATGGTGCAAAGATGATATGCAACTCCCAGGGCCTAGATGAAACACATGTATCCTATATGTTGGTCATATTAAGGTGATTAAATCACCTTCTATGGAATGACACAACTAGGGTTTCATGCACACATGGGGTACCGATGAAACATGACATGTTCTCAGTGAGGAGATACATCATTTTCTCCCACCTTGTTCCAGATTAATTCCACATGGGATTTGGAGGCCTCTTGCTTTCCCTAGAGACCTTGACGTCTCACACGTGTGGGATATTTTGATGTATTTTTTAATTATTACATGATGTAAAGGTTAAATGAGGGGTTGAAACCACTTATTTTTAACATTTGTTATATTATGTGGACAAAAGTGAAGTGCTAGGCCTCATATAAGAAGGACAATTTCACTTTCATTTTTTCATCAACTTTCACTCACCTTTGTGGGTAGCACATCTGAAATTTTCGGCCCTTAAGGGTTATTGACTCTTTCTCTCTCATGTGCTTGGATTGAAATGGTCTCTTGTGGATGGATTTATTGATTTTGGATGGATATTTATGCAATTAGGTTACATCCTTTTGGTTTCTTAGATGAATTATGTGAATTTCTGCAATTATTGTTCATGCTATTAATGTTTATGGTGAAATTGTTATTTATTGCAATAAGTATTACTTGGTGAAACTCTAAGAGAGGAACATAAGTGATTCATCCTCTCACAAGGTTATATTCTTCTAGAATTTGTTAATTGTCCTTGCTAGGTTCATAACCCTAAATCCCTAAAGTGTTATCACTTTCAGATTTTATCCATAGAAATTTCATCTTTGACCTAGTAGAAGCTACAATAAGGGAGGAACAATTTCTAGGGCCCAAATGTTCTTTCAACCTATAAGTCCTTCTCCACAATATGAAAGACCTTAATCCCAAATGTGGTTGCACCACAGGCCTTAGATCCTACCTCTTGGTTTCAATTAGATCAACCTTCAATCTTGGTTGCATTACAAAACTCCATAGCCCTAGAAAGGAACTAATCATAAATCAGTCCTATGCTGAACTGATTGATAAAAATATCTCTCAAAACTCTCAAGAATCCTACTAACTATACTAACTCTAACCCTAGAAATCTCACTATATTTCTTGTTGTTATTATAAAAGATTGTTACAACCATCTAAAAAGACATTAGTTTGTTGCATACAATCATCTAAAGGTGGCTTTACTCAATCATAAATTACCTCTAACAATTGGATAGTGTTCTATTGGTTGTATGGTTAATTTTCATGGTCGATTGTGGTATTTATGAGCACATATTATTGTTGTTTTTACAAATTATTTATTGTTGTTACAAGACTGGTTTATTGCTGCAATTTTGCAATAGCCATAGCAATCTAACTTGTCTAGTGTCTAAAAGAGGTATTAATTGCATACTTTAGCTTGGAAATTGTTATATATATATATATATATATATATATATATATATATATATATATATTGAAAAGTGTTCTTGTTCCGAGTAGGTACCAAATCCTCTTCAAACCTCTTCTCCTTCCTTGACCTAGACTAGCCATTTAGTGATCGAGATAGGGGGCAGTAATAGTGGCTACTAAACTTGCTATTTGATCCCTTAAGGTAACCAAGGAAGCCTCTCTTGTGGTGGACCTCTTACATCACTAAAACAAGGGAAGTCTCACTTAGGTGATAGTGGTAGATTCTTCCATAGTTATGCAATGTTTGGGGATCTTGTTATGGGATTTTCAATTATTTCCTTTAGAAAAACCATATATAATTTCTATTGATTCATATGTTTGGAAACATGAAGATGACATGATTATATATTTTTTTTGATCACCCAGGGATGAATTATTGCATCAATATCATGATGATTTCTGGTAATATCCTAGAGGGTTTGATCCATATACTTTTCAGCATGTGGATTTATTATACGAAGAATATTTTCAACCACCATTTTGATCTAACTTTGATGAGGGGTAAGGACATTGATCTAGAACATGATTTTTTTCATGATATTTTCCAGCCTTTTCCTTTTTCAACTTGCTATTCCTCTATAGATATGGTTGATATTTTTCCTTATGGTAGTCATCAACCTGTAAGGTAGAGTCATTTTCAACCTATGGTTTGTTGTAGGCCTTTTTAGTGTCACACACAAGGCCAACAAGCCTTGGGTTAGTGGATTTTTTTTCTCTAGGCCTTATTTCATCCATTACCTTGATCTCTCTTTTACCATAGACAAACTTAGAGTTTTCATGTAGCATCCCCAGCCCCAAGATGGGTCATTCCCACATAAAAGTTTCCTCTTTGATACCATTTATTAATTAAATTTCTTTCATATGAACATAATTATGGAATCCTGACAACATATATACATGCATAAATATAAAACAATTATACCATAACATATTTAACATAAATATTAACACAGTAAACACTAGAAACAAAAGAAGACACTTATATTTTTAATAAAATCGCCAATTGGTTGCAGAACTTAGACATTACTCCCAACCATAGAATCTATTGCTCATAAATTCTCAACAGTAGGTCACCCCTAATCTGAGGCTAAAAATCCGATAGGGTAAAGGATCCCTAAGCCATACTAAGGTATAACAAACAATATAAATAAACTCAATCCAATGTGCCAACTCCAAGAACCATTCCCATCTCATACTCTTTCATTCCTTACAGCCTATCCCACCCCAAGAAGTGCACCCCTTCTGTTCTCAATTTTCCTTCGACTGTCCCACTTCCCTTTCAGGGCTTCAACAACAGGACATATAATAATTCTCAGATCTCTATAGCACCTGGAACATGAGGATTCTCTAATAATTGCAACACCCACCAACCTAACATGCAGGGAAAAGAATTCCTAGTAGTTCTTTCACCCAAAGAGAATGCTCATAGGCTTGACAACCTTCTTCTTCAACCCAAAATACCTAGGAATTACTGAGTACAACTAGATCCAAAGCTCCTAAGAATAGGTATGAATGATGAGTGGAAGAGAGAGTACATACAGAAAGAATGATAGTGAGAATGATGAGATTGATTGGGAAAATACACTAAGTTATCACATTATGTATGTATGTCCCCAACTTGACACTTGTCATGCTAGGAACTACATGGGCTCCACTTGGTGATACACTCCCCACCTTTAGTAACTTAGGATAAAATATCATATGATTTAGAATTTAGGAAATATTATTATAATATTCCCTTGGCTTAAGCCCCCATTGGCTTAAACCCTATTCCTATACTCTTATCCCTCTTTCCCTCTAGTGGATTTCTATCCCACCATACTCTTTTTGTCTGATTGGTTATTACATATTACAATGATAGGATACTTGGCATTTAGCATATGGGATATCCGACCTAATAATAACACAGATGCTCTGGCCTCAAAAAAATATATACAATGGCACTCTGGCCCAAATGTCTTGTCTCGCCAGCCTATAAAGTAGATGTACATTTACAATTAAGGTTTGGTCCAGGGGTATTACATTTCCCTCCCCCTTATTTATGCACTTTCCTTGGTGCATTATATACACATGTACAATCCAAACATATTCAAAAATATTCAAAATGATGAGGGTACTCCTCTCGCATGGAATATTCATGCTACCAAGTTGCATATTCATGACTGTAATAGGTCCAATGTACCTTTACCGTCCCTATTTCTTGATTTCAAAGCAGCGTGAATTTTTTATCCAATATGCACACCAATTGAACTCGAAAGTTTACTTATTGTTCCACTTGAATCAAATCCCAATAAATTACATGATTAGCATCAAGAGCATACATTTTAAGCAAAGACACATGGAATACATTATTAATGCACATGGATGCAGGTAGTGTAATCATGTACACAACAATACCAATTCTATCTAGGATTTAAAAGGGTCCACAATATCTTGTTGTAAGCTTTGAACAATTTCCCAACTTTAGGGAAATTATCTTATCCTTCGGTTTTAAGAACACATGGTCACCCAATTTAAACTCTCTGTGATTTCTTCCCTTATCTGCATAACGTTTCTTCCTATCTTGAGCAACCTTTAAATTCTTCTTTATTTTCACCATCTATTCTTCCATTTCCCTGAGTAATCATGGCCCGATCACAACTTGGTCTTATAGGTTGTCCCAACTCACTAGTGTGTTACATTTTCTACCATATAATGCTTCAAATGGGTTCATCTTTAAACATAATTGATATCCATTATGTTATGACCCAAGGGGAACATATATATGGCTAAATGTATATGATACGACCCAAATGGGGGGGCACATATGGGCCTAAATGTACATGTAATGTGTAAATATATATGTAATAGGTTCTTCATAGTAGCAAAAGGGCCTCATGTGCAAGTGTGAATAGCTATATATAAGAGATCATGTATTCATTATTGGAGGATATGTGAATTGTGATGTATGAATTTATTTGGTTATTTGGAGGGGGTTCTCCTATTATTTAAGGATTTATTGTGTAATTTGTCTTTCTTGGAGTTGTGCTACATGATCACATTCTATACATGGTGTGTACTTATATCCCATTATGGTATCTTAAGCATTTGGTTCATTATATTTGGTATCAGAGCACCAATCCTAGGGTTTTTCTTCCTCAATACAGTCATTTTGGAATTTTCACTATAACTTTTTCTTGGAGATACTTCAGAAGGAAAAAACTGGATGATATTGAGAATGCTTATCATAGTACCCATGGTATGAATTTTAGCTTCTGGTTCATTTCACTTTTGGATATACATTATGTGTAAGATAGGTTTTTTGACTAGTCATGTAACTAGTCTCAAACATGTGTTCCAGGCAAAACAATCATAACGTATTCATAGAAGATCCAAATTCCATGATAATAATTTCATTGGAACAAGTATATTTCGTAGTATTTTTGGTATAATTTTGAGAATCATATTTTTCTCGTGGAACTTTGTAAAAGTTCGTTCTCCTGAAAAGTCCAAAACTTAGCAAGGTGTGGGGAAGTTACCACAACTTCCACTTGGCACATCCAATTTTTGTCATACCTGTGGAATTGAAGAGAGGACATATAAAAGGATTACAAGTCACAATTTAACACTCAAAAGGTCTAAAACTGTAGAGATGCATCAGAAGGAAGTTCATCTAGGAGGATAGACTCCAAAACAAGGTTTCAAAGATATGTTCACTTAAAACTATCATGAATTTTGATTGGAATGTCCAATTGAGTTTATTCAAAATCCATTGGAAAGAGGAAAGCTATAATATTATATGGGAACAAGTATTATAACTATTTTATATCATTATCCTTAATATATTAAGGTTTTAAGTTAAGGGTTAGGGTTAGACCTCAATTAAGAATCAATGGGCATACCTAAATTTACAGGAGATGAAGATAAAGATGAAATAAATCCTATGGAATGGTTGAGGTTGGTAAAATAATATGATATTAATCCTTCAAGGGTAAGAAAGTATTTTTTTGATTAAACTTGTAAGTGGTGTATGAGTATTGATCAAGATACTAGATGGAACTGCACATGGGAAAATTTTGAAGAACTCTTCTCAAATAAATGGATCAAGGATACAAAAATGGAGGAAATGTATCAAATTCAAGATTAATTAAAAGAATAAAAGGAAGATATTAAGAAGAAGGGTGAGTAGCTATGTAACATACGATCCCTTAATGAATCACTCATTAAGGATGTTAAGAACTTAAAGCAAGAAAATGCTAGCAAAGGAAAGTGGGAAAAAGATGAGTCATTGGAATATTTGAAAAAGAAGTATGAAGAGATATGTAAATTACGAAACCATAATAAAAACTATTGTATGAGGTTAAGAGATTGAAAGAAGAAAAGAAGAATTATCAAAATCAAGAAGAAAGAAGGATCTTGGATGAAGAATATACCAAAATACTTGAAGAGAAAATTTGCAAGAAGGTTGAGGAATCCATAAATACCGATGGAATACAATTATAAATGAAATCTAGAATTGAAGAAGGAAGTCATAATTTGATAAATGGGGTGACATTGCAGCTTCAAAAGGAGAAAGAAGAAAAGATTCAAGAAGGTCACCAAAAGACACTTGAAGAAGTTGAACTCCATCTAGAGGATGTACATGCCAAATATGATGGTATTATCTCCAAGGCTAGAACAATAAAATATAAATAAAGGAAGATAGAGGATTCCATTGTGTCTAAAAATAATATAGAGTAAATTCACATGCAGAATGAAGAAAAATCGTCAAAATTGGAACCATATCAATGCCCTCATTACTGGGAAACATTTCAAGGAAGACAAGAAGGCCAATATCAACATTATTGAGGAAGAAGATGGAATAATTGCCAATATTTATGGAACAAAACATCACCAAACTATTCTTCATGACTAGTCAAGCATCACCATGTATTGTTGTTGCATAGTTTTCTTTCTATTGATTCCAAAGATACCATTCATCATACACATAAAGACAACCAGTGCATTTGACAACCCAAAAGGAACCACTGTAAACTCATAATGGCCATACCTTGTTCTAAATGTAGTCTTCTTGATATATTCTTCTTTAATTATTGCCCGATGATAGCCTCACATGAGGTAAATCTTGGAAAACATCTTGGCATCTTTCAGTTGATAAAAAAGATCATCTATCCTTGGAAAAGGATACTTGTTCTTGAAAATCACCTTATTCATCTTCCTGAAGTCAATGCATAGCCTCAAGGTTGCAACCTTATTTTTCACAAATATTACTGAGGCACCCCAAGGTGATGTTAATTTTTTATTGTTGTTATTAGGTTATTTCCAAATTACATGAGCATTCAATGTATTTCCA
>CBVK0100154742.1:0-26999 GCA_900067695.1 Picea abies
GCAAGACTGGGCCCAAGTTGAGCATTTTCGAGAAGTACGAGTTGATTAAGAAAAGAAATCAGACCCTTACCAGTAGTACGTACGCTCAGTTTCGGAAACAGTCATCCAATGCGCAGCATAGGCTGTTGTCTGCATTTGACACAAAAAAGGGAAGAATGCACATGGCCTTCCTCCAGGCGCAAGTACCCAACCCCAAGGTGATCACAGACTACAAGAGGGCCACCTTTGAATTTCAGACGAAGGACGTGCACCCAGTAGATCAGATGGATCTGCATAAGCAGACAGGGGAGATGGTATTCCATACATTGGCACATGCTTCAGATTCTGCAGCAAAATTACAGGTATCATTAAACAATGTTCAGACACAACTTAAGATGGAGAAGATATCATCCTTTGTGAAGGACAACAGAATCAAGACTTTGGAGGAGCTGGTCCTCAAGATCGGCTATGATCCTTCGAATGTAAAAGCTGCAGAGGAGATAATAAATAAGAAAAATGCAGACATCGCCTCCTTGAGGAAACAACTGAAGCTCCCGCCCACAGAGGACTCACAGGTGAAAGAGATAGCAGAAAAAGAAGGCGAGAAGGATGAAATGCTTAAACTTCTCATGGAGCAGAATGCGCAGCTCAAGGAAATGGAAGCCGAGATGGAGAGATTATTGAAAGATAAAGAGCATCTGAAGCCAATAGAAGTCATTCCATTGAGTGCCATTCTGATTTCAGGAGCAAGCACAACAGCAGTAACAACCATTCCATATGCAACACTAGTGACACCACAAGAGGGAACAACCGACCTCTCCAAATCCATGCAAAAGATGAACCTGCAAGAGACAGAGATCAACAGGCTTAAAAAGGAATTTGAGAACCTCCAGGAACTCAAAACTTCCTTCCAGACCAGTCTCTCCAAAGAAAAGTAGGTAACTGAGCAGCTCAGGAAGGAACTACAACAGCTCCAAAAGCAAACAGTGGCAGGGAAGACTTTGGCTGAGGTCAAAGAGAATGTATGGACAGACATCACAAAGTCCATAAACGAGATATGGCCCATGATCCAAATTATGTTTGAACAAAATGAGTTGGTCTAGAGGAGCAAACAGGCCATTGATAAGATCAGAGTAGAATTGGGAGATAGACCAACTCAGACAAATGATATCATCAAATTCCTCAATTCTAAGACCAGAGAAGAGCTAGAAGAGTTGAAGACAGACGACATAACAGAGACCATCCTTGAGGTCAAGAGAGTTTTGACCAAGAGAGGATTAATGCTTCAACTGGAAGAAAAGTTTCAGACCATGGACCTAGGGGTACATAAATTCTTCAACAAGATTGAGGCTCTCCAAAAGAAAGGTCTGCCTAGTCTGAAGGTTATTAATGATAAACTGATGACCCTTCCGGGTTACAAGAAGAGATTGGCTAAGGTGTCCAAGGACAGTTCAAAGTTTGCAGGCATACAAGGGAGCATCACCAACAAAGCATTCCTGGATGCCCTTCAGTTGGACATCAGTATCCAACACGAGATTCGATACATATTACTCACTAAGCCCACATTCGCCAAGTATACGGAAATGGACGAAGTGTATTGAAGACTGCTCAAAGTCACTGTGCCTAGTCATCTCAGATGGGAGGAACTCTGCAATCTTCTCGATTAGTATATGAGCTATCCAGGTCTAGTCACCTGTCCAGTCAGATGAGGTCGTCCAAAGGCTTCATCAACGGTCTACCCAGAAATTCCGCGTGCAGTTGCACCAAGTCATCAAGCAGTTTGATTAGTTAAATCAATTAGGCTAAAAATAGAATTAGCACGTCCTGATAAGTTATGACATGAACGTTTGTAATTTGAGTTACAAATACTTCACCTTTCGAAGTATTGAGGGTTGTTGATCTTCACACCCTAACGCTATCAGACTGTAACATTTTTGAAGAGATATTCCATTAATAAAGAGGAGGCCCTTTTACAGGATTCTTGTGTGTATTCACTGGTGATGTTATTCTCTAAGTTAAACGTTATTCTTTCTTTGTGATCATATTGTTTTCTGAAACTAATCTTTAAGAGTAGCGAATGTTGCAGGATTTATCTTGGATACCTTGTTTCTGACTCTAAAGATTTTAGTGTTTATCTTTTGGTGTTTTCAATTAAGAAATTCTTAACTGCTTCTTAGTTGAATTTATCTTTCTCATATTTTCTTCTATCCATTATTTAAGCTACTAAAAGATCCAGTGAGTATATTATCTCGCCCTGTGGAAGTCTTCCTTCACGTTTTTGGTTGTATTTCATATTTTATTTAAACACAGACCCCATAGCCCAATGGATATGTAAACTGTCTCAACCGATTCAAAAAACACTTTGACAACAAAACCTACCTATTTCTTTACCTAGCCTAACATCTAAAGTTAAAAACAAAGCTAAATCATATAGAGAGATCCCTCTCTGAAGCTGGAAGGGCTAGATCCCAGCTTTAAAGTGGTTGGATAAAGTTACCTTTGTAGATTTCTTCTGTTTCAACCTCTAGGAAATTTGCCAAGTGCTAACAGAATCCACAAGAGAAGGGTGCCTCTAACAGTCCACTCATAGCTCTAAATCCCACAACCCACTGGTTTTCTCCTACATTTATCCAAAATTTCCTCCAACTCTCTTCCTCTTGACATTCCCAACCCAAGGAATATACCTCTTCACTACTCTCAATCCCTAAAGTGTCCCATTCGTTTATCATGGTCTCTCTAGAACATGTAACCAAGAATCGTTGTGCTGATAAATCAAGGGAATTCACTTCTAGGAAAACTACCAAGAAAATAACAACAACACTTGTTTTATTGGGAGACTCACCCAGGAGTTCACTCTTTAGGTCTGAAAACCTATATCTTCAATATTTAGCTCGAGAATGCTCCAAAAATGCTCCATCATGCTCCAGAACTTTCCCAACCTTCTTGGTCATCTCCCATACTTCTTTTCCTTTCTCCCCCCTTGTTTTTTATGCAAAACTGAATGTGAAAAAATGTGTATTCTCCCCCATACAAATTTTCCTCTATTTTCCTAAGGTAGTTGACTTATCACTTTACCTAATGTTGATTGTACTGTAGCCCCATGATTCCAATAAGTATGGAAGTGACTTCTACACCCACCCCCTGACATGTATTCAATGATTAGGCTCTCCTACACTCAATTAAAAGAATAAAAGTTATCTCCAATGATAATTAAACTCAGAAATATAGGTTTGGATTAATACCCACAATTAATTCCCTCCTTGGACCCCTCTTAGACACTCTTAGAAATTTCCCTCTCTTGTGGATAAATTAACCCCCATCTCTGTCCATAGCCATATTCATATCTACATTATGCATTAATTGAAATGAGGATTATAGTGGGGATGTTACATTCCCCCGAACCTAAAATTGTGCGCCGTCCTTGGTGCACACTATGCCAATATAGATATATCCAGATTTACATCACAATACTTAGAAAATAAAATTATGCAATTTCACAACTCCGGGAGCAGTTCCAACCATAATATCTTGTTCCTCTCAATTGGACCAAGGAATGCACCATTTGTTTATCAAGGATAACCCAAGGAATAAACCATTTGTTTATCAGGGCCCCCAATGTAGTTGCATACGACTTTGAGATGTGGTTCCAAAACTATAGCTGCTCAAAATGGAGTCTTGCGTTTTGTTTTCTTCAAAATTGTCAAAAATTTCTAGGTATACTTTCCGCATGTTTTCTTCATACTCCCATGTAGAATATTCAAGACCATAGTAGGTCCATTGAACCTTTACCATCCCTATGGATTTTTTCCTGAGCACTTCTAATTTTCAGTCTAGGATGCATACTGGTTCCACCTGGAAATCCCCTTCGTTCTCCACCTGGATCACATTCCAATCAATTATGTGGTTAGGGTCATGCACATATTTCTTTAATAATGACACATGAAACACATTATTCACTCTCATGGATGTAGGAAATGCTAGCATGTATGCAACTGTCCCTATATTTTCTAATATTTCAAAAGGTCCACAATATCTTGCTTCCAACTTTGGACAACTTCCTAATATTAGAAAAATTCATTTTGCTTTCACTTTTAAAAACACATGTTCGTCCACTTTGAAATATCTAGAAACTCTATTCTTGTCTGCATAATTTTTTTTCCTATCTCGGGAAGCCTTTAAATTCTTCTTGATCTTTTTCATCTGCTCTTCCATTTCCTTTAACAAATCTGGCCAACAACTACCCTGTCTGCTGGATTATTCCAACTCACTGGAGTGTTACACTTGCTGCCATACAAGGCTTCAAATGGACTCATCTTTAATGAGACTTGATACCCATTATTGTAAGAAAATTCCACTAAGTGGATATAATCTTCCAACTTCTATGGATTATCCATCACATACATTCTAAGAATGTCCTCAATTATTCTATCAATCCTCTCTATTTTCCCATCTGAATCTAGGTGATACGTTGTATTGAGATTTAAATTTGTTCCAAATCCCTTGAACAAACCTTTCCAAAAATTAGATGTAAACTTTGGATCTTTATCTGAAACAATTTCCTTAGGCACTCCATGTAGCCTGGAAACTTCCTTCATGTAAATATCAACAATTTTTGCTACTTTGTGTGTAGTATTTACAAGATTAAAATGTGTAGGTTTTGTTAGCTTGTTGACCACTATCATGATGAAATCATGTTTCTTCACTTTTCTAGGCAGCTTTGTAATGAAATCAATTATAGACACTTCTCATTTCCACTCAATAATGAGAAATTGATGTAGCAACCCCACTAGATGTCTATGCTCTGTTTTCACCTTTTGGCATTCTAGACACCTGGATATGTAATTATCTAGTTCTTTCTTCATTCTTGGACAAAAGTATTGGCTCCTTACAACTGCAATTATCTTCTGATATCCTGGGTGCCCAACATATGACATGTTGTGCATTTCCATCAACACTATATTTTTCAACTCTCCAGAATTTGGCACATATATTTTTCCTTTGTACATGAAGATTCCATCCTCTTTTGGCTCATAATAATTAAATTTCTACTTTAAAATTCCTTGTTGTAATGTCTCTTTTATTTTTAGATATTGTTGATCTAAATTTGTAGCCTCTAAAATTGTTTTTTTTTTTTTAAATATGTGCTAAACATATTGATGGATGAAATATGCACTTCATGAGATCTTCTGCTGAGTGCATAAGCCATCTAGTTTCCCTTGCCTTCTATATGCTTAATTTCAAAGTCATATTCACTCATAAATTCCAGCCATCTAGTTTGTATTTCATTTACTGTTGGTTGTCCAAACAATTTCTTCAAACCAAAATGGTTTGTTCTTTAATCAAATATTCTCCCCATAAGGTAATGTCTCCACATTTTAATGCATGAACAATTTTCACTAACTCCAAGTCATGTGTAGCATAATTCCTTTCATGTTCTTTTAGTTTTATAGACTCATAACACACCACATGATCCTTTTAAGTGATGACTCCCATGAGCCCTTCCTTACATGCATTATTTCACACTACAAAATATTCATTTGGGTCTGCAATATTCAATATTGGTGCACTTATCAAAATATCTTTCAACTCTTGAAAAATTTCTTCACATTTGGGAGTCCATTAAAACTTCACTCTTTTCTTTTGCAAAGAAGTGATTGGTATTGCAATCTTTGAAGACCCATTTATGAATATTCAATAATAACCCACAAGACCCATGAAAGATATGACCTCTCTAACATTTTTTGGCACTGACCATCCTCTAATGGCCTCTATATTCTCATGATCAACTGCTATCCCCACTGCTGAAATAATATGCCCCAAGTAGTGAATATTCCTTTGATAAAGTATGCACTTACTTATCTTGGCATACAACCTATGCTCTCTTAAAACTTGCAACACCAATCTTAAATGTTTCTCATGCTCTTCTTTTGTCTTGGAGTAGATTAGAATATCATCCAAGCAAACAATTACAAACTTGTCTAGGTACTCCTTGAACACTCCCTTCATCAGGCACATGAAAAAATCTCAGGCATTTGATATCCCAAATGGCACTAACCTAATTTCATAATGCCCATATATTGTTTTGAATGTTTTTTTGCTGATGTCCTCTTCCTTTATCCTCACTTGATGATAAAATTATATCAATTCAATCTTGAAAAATATTATTGCACCTTTCAAATGATAAAAAAGATCATCAATCCTTGGAAAAGGATATTTATTTATTTATTGTGACCTTATTCAGCTATCTGAAATCAATACACAATCTTAAGCTTCCATGCTTCTTATTTACAAAAAGAACTGGGGCTCCCCAAGGTGACACACTTGGGTGTATATAACCCTTCTTTAACAACTCTTCAAGTTGCATTTTAAACTCTTTTAATATTGGTGTTCCCAATCTATAAGGTGTCTTGGACACTGGGGTAGCTCCTAGAACCAAATCAATAAAGAAGTCAATGTATCTCTTTGGTGGAAATCCTAGGATTTCCCCCAAAACATCTTCAAACTATTTCAAGACCGAATGGTCTTCAATGTTTACCACTTTATCATTGGCATCATCTTCCATATGGGATGCAAAAATTTTACATCCCTTCCTAAAACACTTTTTTAGCTGCATGGTTGATATTTATCTAATAGCTACAACTCTCAGAATGCCTTGAATCTTTCCTTGTTATCCATCCTAATAAAGACAAGTTATTGTCTTGTTGTAACAGTCTATGACAACATTGTGTTTTTCTAATCAATCCATGCCAATAAGAAAATCATATGAACCCAATGGTATGGTATTCACATCTAGCTTTGTGTTGAGTCCATTCATGTCTGTTGGGGAATATTTAACCAGCTCATTGATATTTCTCTGGTCCCTTGTGTCTAATTGAACTAACCAATATTTATTATTCTTACTCCTTTTCAAGTGAAATCTTTCAACAATGTTAGAGTTTATGTAACTATGGCTAGCTCTAGAATCAATTAAAATTACTATGGGATGGTTATCAATCTTACCTTCCACTTCAATCATGGGGGATTGATACTTTTATTTCTTGTTGTCCAAGGATGCTTAAATCCTTGTCATGCTTCCTCACATGTATTAAACTATTTAAACCTCTTGAATATTGTGAAAAATCCTCATTCTTTCACCTTTGTGAGGGAAGTCCATATATAAGTGATTTCCCTCACATCCCCAACATTGTACAGGTTTCTGCCTTGACCTTTTCCCAATTGAATCTATTGTCTTGTGCTCATTTTGGTTTGAATATCCTTTTTGATTTTCTTGGGAGTTGTTCTTGAAAAATGGTGGTTTAATTTTTTTTTACCTTTTCTCTTTCTTACCCTTCATCTTATCATTCCAAGTCTTTTGGAAGACTAGCCTCTCTCTGCTCTACTCATAAATATGATTTTCTCTCCTTATGGTCTCCTCCAAAGTCTTGGGGTTATCATATTGTATCTTGTCACTAAGAAAGAGGGTAACCGACTTAGAAACCTCTGGATTTTGACCTTCTCATCCTTTATGAATTCCACATACTTCAAAAACTCAAAGAACCTCTTCTCATACTCATCCATTGTCATACTTCCCAACTTGAGTTAAAATAAATATTTCATATTTCTTTCATAATAATTCTTAGACAAATAACTCTCTTGGAAATATCATTTGAATTTCCTCCATGAGACCTTCCTTTCATCAAGGTGTTTTTCTTGTTTAAGATGATCCCACCACACGGCTACCTTTCCTTGAAAGTGGTAGGTTGCAATTATTGTTTCTACCTTGAAAAGATAATCATGCAGTGAGAAATATTTCTTCATTTCCAACAACTAGGCCTCAGTCTCTTCTCCCTTCCTATGCTCACCATTGAAGGTAGGCGACTTGATTTTCCTGAATTCACCTTGCAAGCTATCTCCCTTAGGCATTATCCTATGTTTCCTCATATGGGACACACTTTGGATGCTCCCTAGACCTAAAATTTCATGAGATATCCTAGTGTATTTCTCTAGGGAATGAAGGCACCTTATCATGCTCCTTGAGTTCCTGGAATTCCCATGCTCATCCTTTCTGCTATTGGATTTGGATGATGTCACTTGTCTAGCATTAGTTTCTTACTTTGCATCGGAGTCTATATTGGCTTTCCTTTACAACATGTTCAAGCTTTGAAGTATCTCTTCCTGATATTTCATAATATTTTCATTATCATCCCTGTAACTCTACACTTCTCTTTGCAGGCTCCTCATAGTTACATGCTCATGCCTATCTCTTCTTCCATTGGACTATGTCTCAGCATTTCCCATGTTGACATGTAGCCCTTTGAATTCCTCTCCATGACTGTAGGAACCTTGAGAATATTCCATCGTTGTGGTTCTCATATAGGAACCACAATTCTTTTCCATACCTCTATTCTGCAAGAAAATGTGCATGCAATTAAATTTCTTTTAGAAAAAAATATATACATAATTTTGGAAAAGAACACAAATGTTTCTGCACTTTAATGCCACCATTCATATTATTTTGCGTTAAATGTAACACATACTAACCATATCAATTTTTTGGGTTTATAGATGGATTCTTCTCTCCAAGATCTTTCCAATGACTTCTTTCTTTCTCAATTATGATTTTTTAGCAGAAATTTATGGCTATCTGAATATTTCTAATTTGCCCCTTTTTTTTACATTCTTCACTCTGGTGCAAATAATCTCAAACACTAATCCAGATGGGTATCGGTGGCCACCCACCTTTCCATCTGGCTCAAAACTGTTTTTTGGCATTTCTTGTAATTTACTATTTTTAGCAGTTTTTTTTTCGGGTCCTGAACTTTCGGGGCCATTTTGAGGCCCTAAACGATGTTTTTTTGGGTATGTTGCTCTCGAAAAATAGCATCTATGATGCTATTTTGTCTCGAGCATTGTAGACCTTGGATAGATCTTTCCAACGAGCTATTGTGCGCCCCAAACGAAGATCATATGCAATAGTTATGACTCCGGGAAGTTGATGGACTAACTTACCCAAACAGGGCCCACTTGACTTTTGGTGTTTCATCTTCTAGGGTTAGGTTTTTGGTTTCTACCTTCCTGCTTTTGATAAATAAGGCCCTTCGGCCTCTTTTTGTAATCAGCTTGGTCACGGATGAGCGTAGCCGCCACATCTCTTATTAGGGATATGCTACCACCATTCTAGATATGTATTGTTCAACAGTTTTATAGTTTCTCTATTTCATTAATTAATAGAAGTGTGTGTGTTTACTGTATCACTGTGTTCTCTGCAATACTATTGTGCATACTCTATTATTTTCTTCTTACATTTTGTTCCTGCATAAATCCAGATCAAACACCAACCTCTACCACTTGTAGAAGTAAATATGTCAGGAACCAAAGAGAATTTTGTATGAGCCATAGATAATAATTATGATAAGGAACTCACAATGACTCTCATATTGTCACTCTGATGCTCTGGTAAAAAAATACAGCAATTTGGAAATCACAACTTTGTCCTTTTTCAACCCTTTGGACTTTTGCAAATGACCTGGACCTAGGTCTCTGAAAACCACTATTTTTCATTTTCTGATAAATCAAAGAAGAAATGAGAAGTGTCCCTTTTTTCACTTTTGTATATCTCATCACTGGGGAAAAACCTAGAAGTTTCATCTCAATATGAATTAATATGTTCCAGTTATGGCCAAAATAAGATTTTGGCTCCAGGCTTGTTTTTTTTAAGACTAAAGTATAATTATGCCTACGTGGTATGTCTATTGATGTGGCTGCTAATGTGGAATTATAGGTCCACATGGCACCATGAGGTGATGCCATGTCAACCTATTTGACCGCCTAGGCTTTCCTCATTATCCTTATCTCTCTTCTTTCTCTTCTTTCTTTTATGTTGCCCTTAAACATTAATAAAATATTAATATTTTACGGGCCCCACCTGCCCAATTATCACACATATGACCCAGGATGGGAAAAGGGTCCCACCCTGAATATCAACTTCCATGTGGTACCCCTTAATTGGTTATGGAGATGGGCATGTCCCATCCCACACCTTTACCTTGGTGCATGTGAACTTGCACATCTCCTAGATCTAGTGGTTGATATTTGACGAGATTGACGAAAGAGAGGTCATGCCGCATCCCAAAAGTTCCCAAGATTTAAAAAAACTTTGGGTCACGACATTCCAAATTGTGTTCCATGTGGCAATATCTATATGGTTTCGCATGATACAAGGCCTCAGACCAAAACAACCTTGCTACCCATCCAACAATGGTTTATGGTATTGGCTATACCACCTTACGCATGTAGCTCCCATGTCACCTACCACCATGCCACTCACTGCCATTATGGAACCACCACCATGCCACCCACTTCCTTTGTGGACATGATACCGTGGCCCTACCTCTGTCATAGTCCACATCACCTCTACCACATCACTGCCACATGGCCTCCACATCATGTATGACAAAATACCCAACATTTCCCAAATTTCCATTTTTTTTTTCCAGAATTGCTTAATTTTTAAATCTTTAATAAGGACAGAATGGAACCCAAAATTAATCTTGCTAATTTCCAATTTAGGCCCGGTGCATTTTGACTCGACCTATACACCCAAACTTTGACACTCTTATGTCGAATTCTCAACCAATTTCGCTACAGAAATTGAAGATTTTGCCTAATTTATCCCAATTCTTCATGGATACACTGTAATTTCCAAAATTTGACCAATTAAAGGCCCCACACATGCATATTTAGAAATTTAAATTGGGTATTTTACCCCTAAACTCGAATTCACGGCAATTACAAGCAATCTCCTCACACTTTTTCCTGAAAAAAAATCTGACAACCACATTGCAAGCATTCTCTCAGCTTTAACTCTGCTATTTTATCTTCTGCGTACTGAGTCTGGCCCATACAATCTCATTGTTTGAACCTGTAGCTATGATACCATTCTCTAACGTTCCCTAGCTTAACCTAGGAACATTACTTGCAGAAAAACACACAAATTCAAAAATTTCTTCTGCTAGTTAATTCCCGTAGCTTACCAACTATGAATTAAACACATATTCAACTAGATTATGATACTCATAATTATATTCATCTACAACATTCCAAATGAACGTAAATCTAGCTAATAAATTCATATACAATAACACATAAAACAATTCTCATACACATGATAAAATGCACAGTCATGAGCTCATAAGATAACTCAGAAAATAGATAAACACTTATCTTCTTAAAACATATGTGCACCTAGCTATTTGGGAAGGACGTTCCACCCAACCATATACTTTTTGTTCCAAATATACTTAGCAAGTCACCTCTGAGTTGGGGATAGGAATACACAAGAGAAGGGTGCCTCTAACAGTCCACTCGTAGCTCTAAATTCCACAACCCATTGATATTCTCCTACATTTATCCCAAATTTCCTCCAGCTCTCTTCCTCTTGACATGTCCAACCCAAGGAATGTACCTCTTCACTGCTCTCAATCCCTCACATGTCCCATTCATTTATCAGGGTCTCTCTGGCACATGTAACCAATAATCTCCGTGTTGAGAAATTAAGGGAACTCACTGCTAGGAAAACAACAACAACACTTGTTTTTATAGGGAAACTTACCCAAGAATTCACTCTTCAGGCATGACAACCCGACTCTTCAATAATTAGCTCTAGAATGCTCCAAAAATGCTCCATCATGCTCCATAATTTTCCCAGCCTTCTTGGTCTAGCTTGTTGATTTTTCAATAAGCAAGGTTTAAGCATGAAGTTCATTCCTTTTTAGCATTTAAATTAAACCATAAACAATTATGTTGCAACAACCAAGATCACGAGAAGAAACGCCATGCACAAAAACACAAGAAGTATCCTGGGAAACCCTTCTCAACAAGGGAATAAAACCCAACCAAATCCTTTTCTATATTCTTCAAGAGAAATACCTTCACCACCAAGAAAACCTAGCACACAATAGGGTGCTTGCAAATCCTAGAAGACTAGCACCCAAGAGAGGTGTGCACTTTTCCTAAGAAGATGTACTTGCTGAAATTTCCAAACTCACACAAAAGATATGATTCCTCAATGTATATTAGACTTGACCTGTCAACAGAAGTGTCTATTGGCACAACAGGGATGACTTCTCTAACTCACAATATAATTAATAATAACCATATTAATTATCTTTTACATTAATTATAAATTACATTGAGGTGGGGTCGACCTGTACCCTTTACATTACAATTAGGGTTACAGGAAGGTATGACTCTTGAACAATATATCAAGGGATATTATACAACCACTAGTGCTCAAACATTAGGGGAACATCCATACGGATGCCCATATCTCTATCTCATTGCGTCTCACAAGAGAACCACAATCACTAGTGCTCAACCACTAGGATCACATTCACCTGTACTCATCCATAGGCACGCCCACTCAACATATCTTCTTTCTCACTGCATTACATAGGAGAGTCATCTGGAGTTCATCATATCAACTCTCTTCTCAGAGGAGGCTAATACATCGCATTTATCTATGTCTCATAATGATGCACCCAGCTCATGGGAATAACCATAGGCATGTCCAACTCAACATATCTCCTTTCTCACTGCGTTACACAGGAGAATCATCAGGAGTTCTTCTCAAATATCTGTAAAGAGGAGGCCATCTCTACATTCCATCTATGTCTCAGATAGGCACCACACACCCCTCTTAGGGGCTCTCTCTTAGGTTTGTGTCCTAGAGAATGTCTCACGCAGTTGTAATCATCAACACTCCCTCTCAGCTAGGGAGACATTCTCCACTAGGCCAAGTCTCTCACGGAAATACTCAAACTTTGTATTGGCAAGTGGTTTGGTGAAGATATCTACGATATGTTCATGAGTAGGAAGATACTTCATGTGTACTATCTTCCTCTACATCATGTCTCTGATATAATGATACTTTATCTCTATGTGTTTCGATTTGTCATGAAACACAGGGTTCTCAGAGAGCTTCACACAACTCTAGTTATCACAATGAATAGTAGTAGGATCCATATCATGATCGAATAAGTCAGCCAAAATTTTGTAAAGCCACACTTCTTTGTGGACTGCTACACTCAATGCAATGTACTCTACCTCTGCGGTGCTAAATACCACAGCGCTCTATTTTCTGCTACACTAGGAAACCATGGCAGACCCTAAAGTGAAGCAACAACCAGAGGTGTTTTTTTCTGTCCACAACACTCCCTACCCAATCTTCATAGACATATCCTTTCAAGCTAAAGTCTACACTAGAGGCATATATTAGGCCATAACCAACTGTTCCTTGTAAGTATCTCAATACATGTTTTGTAGCTATCCAGTGTGTCTGTATTGGTTGGCTCATAAAATGGCTAAGCACATTCAGTGCATAGAATATGTCTGGTATGGTGTTAATCAAATACATCAATGATCGAATCAACTATCTATATAAGTGTGGATCTACCTCTCCTGAATCAGTATCACTCATTTTCTTCAAATCCATCACCATTGGAGTGGGCATGGATTTGCATTCTGTCATGCCGAACTTTTTCAATATCTCCACAGTATATTTTCCTTGACTTAGGAAAATCTCATCTGTCCTCTTTCACACTTCTAGTCCCAAGAAGTAGTGCATTAATCACAAGTCGTTCATTTCAAATTTAGCAGTCAATGCTCATTTTCATTCAACAATGAGTCTCTCTGAACTGGTGAGGAAAAGGTCGTCCACACATAGGACCAAAATCAAACACTCATCTCCATCAATGTGATAATATAAGTTTGGATCAACAACACTTTTGTTGAATCCCAAACTCATCAGAAATCCATACATTTTCTCATAACAAGAACGTGGTGCTTGTTTTAGACCATATAGGGCTTTCTTCAAACTGCACACATGAGATCTTTCATTGTGTATAATGAATCGTTCTGTATACTTGATATAAAATTCTTCCTCAATTTCACCATTGAGAAAGGTTGTCTTTACATACATCTGGTGTAGCTTGCAACCCATGGAAGCAACTAGTGCAATGATAGAACAGATGGAGGTGTATTGGGCTACTGGAGAAAAATTCTCGTCATACTCAACTCCCTCTACTTGTGAGAAACCTCTTGCTACAAATCCCTCTTTTTATTTTTTGATGCTTCCATCAGTTGCATGCTTGATTTTATAAATCCATTTGGAAGTCACTATGGACTTTCCCTCTGGTGTTGGAACAATATCCCATACATCATTTTTCAATATAGATTGGTATTCTTCAGTCATGGCAACTTTCCATACTTGTTCACCTGAAGATTCTCCATGACAAGATGGATCTAAGTCAATGATGTGGATCATGGTTGAAAGGTAGCTTGAGAATCTCTTTGGTATGTTTCTCTCTCTGGTTGTTCCTTTAGGGGATTTATGTCCCTCTACTTCTTATAGAGTTTGTTGGGCCCAAGCAGGCCTTTTATGTCCAAATGTAATATCTCTTGGTATGTCACTTGGAGCAAGTGGATCGGCTGGAACAACTAGATCAACTAGAATAATATATGTCTCACTTTGAACTGCTAAAGAGGGAGAAGGCATTGTCTCACTATCAATTCCCATCTGATATTCTCTGGATCTTTGGAAGGCTACTTCTTCTTCAAAGGTAACATCTCTTCTTATTTCAATTTGTCTTTGACCAAGAATGTAGATTTGATATGTTTTTGAGGATTCATTGTATCCTACAAATGTGCCCTTTCTTCGTGAAGTCTCTAACTTGGATCTCTTCTCTTTGGGTACATGAAAGTATATTGGACACCTAAATATTATGAAGTGTCCAATCTCATACTTCACTCTGGTGAAGGATTCTTCTGGAGTAATATTCTTCAGGATCTGATGAGGACTTCTATTTTGAACATACATTGTTGTCATACATGCTTCTGCCCATAGAGTCATAGGTAGAATTTGATCACATATCATTGCTTTGGTTGCCTCGATGACAGTTCTGTTTTTCCTTTCTGCAACCTCATTTTTTTGAGGGTTGTAAGGAACTGTGAACTCCCTCTTGTTCCCTGCTTCAATACAAAAACTGCTGAAATATTAAATATTTTGAGGTGTATTCTCCTCCATGATATGATCTTAATAATTCGATTTTTCTTCTGGTTTGGTTCTCAACCTCAGCTTTGAATTATTGAAATTTTGTAAGGACTCCATCCTTGTTCTTCAGAAAGTAAATACAAGTTTTCCGGTAGTGATAATATATGAAGAGTACACAGTATAAGTACCCATTAAGAGATGCAACAATCATTGGCACACACACATCTGAATGTATCAAGTCCAAGATTTCCTTCGATCTATTGTCATTGCTTGAGAAGGATCCTTTAACATTTTTTCCAAGGGTACAACCTTTGCAAACACCTTTATGATGAATCTGTATTTTTGGTAGACTTGTTACAATTTTCCCTAGAGCTGGGAGAGCTCTATAATGAATGTGAGCAATTATTCTATGCCATAACTCACTCAAGATGATAGTGTCATGTAGTAGGGCCTGGACTGGTTTGATGGTTAATATGTACAAGATGTTTCCTCGAACACCAATTACCTTGGAAAAATTTATATAAGACTCTTTGTGCCATGCAAGAACTCTTCCTTTTGATAAAGTAACCTTGTAGCCTTTGACTTCCAAGGTAGAAATAAAGACAAGGTTTCTCTTCATTCTGGGTACATATAATACTTCTTTTAATTGAAGCTGCATATATGAATCTAGTTGGAAGGTAGAAGTTCCAACCCCTCTCAAATTATATCTAGCATCATCTCCAAGGACAACATGTAGATGTGTCTCTTTCTCAACAAAATGTGTTAGGTGATCTCTAAGACCGGTCATGTGCCTGGAGGAACCACTGTCAATTAACTAAGTATTGTCATTGGTAGGGACCATACCTAAGAGTGTTGATATGTTGATTTCTTCATCTCCTTGAGGTCTTGTCTTCCTGGAATTAAGTTTTCTTGAACCATCAAGCTTGTCTCCCATCATGATTTTGCTCATTTTAATTTTTGGATTCTTCACAAACCCTTGTCAACTAGGCTAGAAAACCTAATGACTAGGCTAGGATAGCACTTTTAGTTTTTTTTGGACTTATGGCTGCCATAAATAAGACTTTGAATGATATGCTAGCACTGGTGAGCTGAATAGCTCCTTCAAGGAGTTGCAGAAAGCCAATTCTGAAATTTTCTGCAGAAATTAGCGAAACCCTAGAAACCCTAGGGTGAAAAAGTCAAAATGCTCAGAATTGGAGTTTGAGACTTGTTGGAGGTGTGCTGAAGGAGGTCGTACACACCTATTCCTTTTTTATCTGCAATTTCCAAGTGCCAAGTGCTGAAAACGCCCAGAAGGGTAGGTCGTACAGATTTTATGGGAACCCTAGGAGGGTCGTATGATTTCTGTGGGAGTGAGAGGAAGGATGAAAGTTGTTTGTGTAATGGTTTCTTCAAGACCTATGCTCTGATACCATGTTTATTTTTCAATAAGAAAGGTTTAAGAATGGAGTTTATTCCTTTTTAGCATTTAACTTAAACCATAAACAATTATGTTGCAGCAACCAAGATCACAAGAAGAAACACCATGCACAAGAACACAAGAAGTATCCTAGGAAACCCTTCTCAACAAGGGAAGAAAACCCGGCCAAATCCTTTGCTATATTCTTCAAGAGAAAGACCTTTACCACAAAGAAAACCTAGCACACAAGAGGGTTCTTGAAAACCCTAGAAGACTAGTGCTCAAGAGAGGTGTGCACATTTCCCAAGAAGATGTACTTGCTGAAATTTCCAAACTCACACAAAAGATATGATTCCTCAATGGGGAATCTACCTTTACAAAAGATATGATGCCTTTTTACCTACTCATTCGATGTACCGCATACACAGGTATGTGTCACATTTGATAAATTCACCATAATGATTTATTTATTTTCTGGCATCCTCAAATATAATGTTCTTGTGTTTCTATAGGTTGTAGTACCAAACAATGTTGAGCAATGTCCACCTGGGATGGACAAGTCACTTTCTTCACAGGTATCACGTGTTGAGTTAAATCTCATTTAAATCTCAAATTTATTGTATTTATTTTGTTGAATTTTAATATTTGGTACTAATAACAATATTATTAATATGTATGCAAGTTGATCTTTTCTCCAATTATAATAATAGTCCATTCCTTGGGCACCTTTCCACAACTTTTGGGTTACCTACTTCTAGGCCAAGGGTTATGCCATCCCTTGTACAGCCTGTGGGGGTTCACCATCACTCACCCCCACTTTATTTCATATTCCATGCATTCTTAGTGGCTACACCTGCAAGCCACCCACTCGCACCACCTCTTCAATTGTATTCATCCACAGTGGATGCACCCGTACACCACCCACTCCCACCACCATTTCCATTTGCGTTATCCACCAAGGCTTTCATAGTAGATGTTGCCTTAGAGAAGGTTGTATATCTGAACGCTCCACCTGCCAGCGACTCCCCATCGTTTCCTGAGTTATTCACAATGAGATAATGTGTTGGTGATCATTTTTTTTGTATCATGAATGAATTGATTTTATGCATATTTGTTTAAATGTCATTATTTGATCCTTGGAACTGATGCATGGTAGAATCACTGAGAGATTAGGGTCATGGAGGAGGGTAACAACCTCGCAATTGTTAGTACCATTTTTGGTGTGTTGTATTATGTTGAATTACAAAGTATAATTTTGTAAGTTTTTTATTCATTGTGGAAAAAAACTTATAACAATGTTTATTATTTGTCCAATCTCTAGAGCGATGAACCACACCCAGGTGCAAAACCACTTGAGGTGCTTCTTCGAGAAAGAGAAGAAAGATCAATTTCTTGGATGCTCCTAAGGGTGGAAAGGGTGGAAGTGATCAATGAGTGACCAATGACTGCCATTTTGTATCTAGGCCACCATATGACAATTTTTATGTTAGGGCACTTGTTGTCATCTTGTATATTGGGTACGATGTGCGATTTTGTAAAAAATGTATTGTTTAGACGATGTTGAATACACACACACACACATTTCATGGAATGTTTTTTGTGAATCTCATTGATTGGTTATTTTATGTTGAGGAATGTATGAATTTCAAAGTGCTTCGATTTTCTCTCTTTTCTGTTATATATGAAATTGCAAGAAATAAATCTAATCTAAATGGATTTAAATAAATCTGTTCTCAAAAGATAAATCTCAGAAACAATAAATATAAACAACTTCATAACTCTATTCTTCTAAGAACTAATTCCACAGAAAAATATCGCTACAAGGATATTCCTAAGAAACATAGATTTACACTATTTTATAAAGGGAGAAACCTACATGAACATCACAGGCAATTTTACATATGATTCATACTTTCCTACAAAAATAATTCTACAACAATTAATGTATTAAATGAAAACATACCTATTACAAAAACATGAGAAACAAATTAATAAAACACATATAACTATTCACTAAAGATAACAAGGTAAGTAATTTACTCAATCACATAAGATAACTTCACATAATGGAAATCCTTACTAGATGCATAAGACTTCAAAACGACAACAAAATAATCTATGGGTTGAAATCAATGCAGACAAAAATATTCAGTGAAATATTCTGTTATCACTCCAGGAGTTCTTCTAGGTTGTAGCTCAAAGAATCCTGGTAACTTAACTAATATCTCAATGGTGTATAATATTCTCTTAATTGGATGAAGTTAGATAACTAAATCAGACCTGCTCTCTCAAGACATGCATAAACATAACCAAGTGACAAGGCTTTTAACTATCATTGTTCAGAGGGTTTGTAAATAAGTGAATGTATGGAGAATTCTTACTATGCCAGCAGACTTACACATAAAGATACATGAATGGCTAGTCACAATGAGCAAAGGATATTTGCAATTCAACTCATCAAAGAAATGATAGGATGACAACCATCAGGCTTTAGACAAACATAATAGACATGAAGTAAACATCCATGTGTAAATATAGAATAGACAGGAAAATATAAGTCTGAACAAATAATTGCAAAAGAAGCTTATATAAACTGATCTGCAAATGAGAAGCTTGAGTACAGAGTGTGAAAAAGTCTCCAAAGTCGAACTCCTTAGTCTTTAAAATTGATAGTCTTTATATCCTTTACAAGCAGTTTCAGATCCTCAAAAGATGGATATGATAACCTCTTCTCCTATCTCAAATTAGAATTTGTGAGGTGGCTGGAAAAGATAGAAATTTATGGAAATATGTTGCTTAAATATTGACCCATATATCTCCAACAAAAACTATTGTGTACAAACTGGAAGAGGCTTTTGTATATTGGTTTGTTGTGAGAAAAAACCTCTCTCAACTCTTTGAGATTCGTTTTCATTTTCCGGGGATCTGCATTTCAAAAACATGTGTCAAACAGGGAAATTCCGAGATCCAAAAATTAGGGCTCAGAGATGAATTCGATTCTCCCAATATATGACACCTGTAGGAACAATGAGAGAGGTTATTGTTCTTTGACATGTTAGAAACAAAAAACTCCGCCGGTTTCACAAAAACATTCTCTGGTTGCTCAGAATCATCATTTGAAAATGATGACTCAACGTAGTAAAAACAAACTTTTCTACACTTTTGGTGGCTAAGAGAGCCCCAAATTTCGCGTTTAGGACACTGAAAGATAAGGCTTTCGATGGCTTAGAAGCCCTTTTGGAAAGGTGCTTAGCCTCCGAAACCTGAGTTTTGACTTTTTTGAAGGGAAAACCAAATCAAATGTTTTTCAAACTTTATTACATACTTAAAGCTCTCAAAAATGAATCTTAAAAATTTAGAAATGTATTTTTCAATGACTCCCTATCACCTAAAATAAACAAATTTGACTGTGTTATTTGAGGAAATAACATATGACTCCTTCTGGGGATGAAAGCCTCCCTGTGAGGTTTCAAGAACCTCAGATCCAATGCCTTTCCTATTGGGCTATGGAGTCATTTGGCCTGTGCAACTGATCTTCTGCAAACCTGTAACTTGCCTATAGCCTTTACCATTGGGATATGGAGTCATTTGGCCTTTAGAACTGATAATGTGAAAACCCGTGGCTTGCCTATAACCTGCTTGTAGCCTGCTTGTTTATTCATGAAATCAATCAACTGAAAATGATCCAATTGCTTGTATGAAGAGCTTATTTAGTCGCCTACTCCTACACTAACCAAATCTGAATTTGGTCATGTAAACGCAGAATTTCATAACGGCCATTGGAGCAACCTCAAAACTGAGATGACCTTATCTCTATCACTTCTTAATAGAAAGTAATTGAAAGACATCAACAATGACAAATAAATTTTCAGAAAGGCATGCTCACTGGTGAATGTTGATGAGTAAACAAAATCTGAAATTTTCAGAGGATCTGAAATATATAGCTCCATCAAAGCTACTATTGGGTCTTTGAATCCAAGATCAGAAACATTATGACTCATAGAAAATAACTTCCCTTACATGAATGCTTCTTTACTTGCTAGTAGATATCTTCCTTGATAGTCTTTATGTTGTCCCGATTGAGAACTGAAAAGTTGTTGTTGGCTTCCTTTATTTATCTGAATATTGAATGTGGATTGTTCTTCCTTTGTCGGAGGAAAACGCAGGCTCAGTTGATGATATGAGCCTTTCTACTCCTCTTCACCATATCTCTCTAATTTGAATCCATCATGATCATATGATGACTTATCATAGCAAACAATTTCCTCTCCAACAATAATGTCTTTGCAGGATATATCAAAACTAAAAAGATCTTCATTGGAATTTTGAACAACAGATTTGTAACAAGCATCAATCACAACATGCACACATTTTTGATTATCTCTCTGCTAAAAAGAAGAACTAGATGAAATTTTAGTAGACAATAAGTCTTTACAAACCTTAAAATCTTCTTCCTCATCACTGTAATGATCAAATGTAGGAGAATAAATATAAGATCCTAATGATAAAGATGAATATTCTTGTACATAAGTATCAACAATAGGATCTTGAAACAGATTTGGAAAAATATCACCTTGTTTCTCGTCATAATTTGAAACAACATATTCATAATGAGAAGGAGGATCCTCCTGATGTTCTAGCTGAAGATTAGATGGTTCCTGAAAATATTGTTCCTTGTGGTTACTACCACTTTCCTTAATCTGCAAATATGGAAGCTGAGGACTGTCCTTAATATTTGCTGCAGATCCAACTCTGTCACATTCTGATCTGTCAATCTGCTCAATATCTTCAAAGTTTTCATAGGGAAAAATCTGATCCCCATGACAACCATCTTTAATAGATGCATTTAATACAATGTCAAAAGCATCACCATGGTTGTCATAATGTGGATCAACAATCTCTTGATCATGATAAGAGATATCTTATGCTACAGCAAAGTCTTCATGTATGTTTGGATCTTTATTCAATAAATTAAAATCATGACAACATTCGAGATATAGAAGGTCAACTGAAAATATGTCTTTGCAAAACAAATGAAAGACGGCATGAAAATTTGCCAAAGAACTGATACTTGCATTTGGAACAGACCGACACCAATTAAGAGAAAACCCCTCTAATGAATACCTGAAAAGATTAATTTGAACATCTTCATGTATGATTTGAAGCCGATGAATAAATTCATGAAAATCCAACAAGTGTTCAGCTGGCACTTCCCACTCTTCTCCTCAAAATCTAGGAATACTACGTTCCCATTCATCTTTACTAGGTACTAGATGAGGGTAACGAGAAATAATTGAGAAATTGAAAAATGCATACCGCTTGTTCATTTCATACCAGTGGAGTCGCCAATAGATTTCTGAACAATGGAGTCGCCACTGAATCCATCCTTCATGGAGTCGCCAGATAGATGGTTACAACCGAAAATATGTCCAGACTTTGTCTATCATCAAAGCTGGATCTTGTCATCTCCCAAGGAAGTTGAGCTTCAATCTCCTCTCCCCGGCAATGATGCCAATTTGTTATCACTCCAGGAGTTCTTCTAGGTTGTAGCTAAAAGAAGCCTGGTAACTTAACTAATATCTCAATGGTGTATAATATTCTTTTAATTGGATCAAGTCAGATAACTAAATCAGACCTTCTCTCTCAAGACATGCATAAACATAACCAGATGACAAGGCTTTTAACTATCATTGTTTAGAGGGTTTGTAAATAAGTGAATGTATGGAGAATTCTTACTATGCTAGTAGACTCACACATAAAGATACATGAATGGCTAGTCACAATGAGCAAATGATATTTGCAATTCAACTCATCAAAGAAATGATAGGATGACAGGCATCAAGCTCTAGAAAAACATAATAGACATGAAGTAAACATCCATGTGCAAATATAGAATAGACAAGAAAATGTAAGTCTTAACAAATAATTGCAAAACAAGCTTGTATAAACTGATTTGCAAATGATAAGCTTGAATACAGAGTGTGAAAAAGCCTCCAAAGTTGAACCCCGTAGTCTATAAAATTGATAGTCTTTATAGACTTTACAAGCAATTTTAGATCCTCAAAAGATGGATCTGATAACCTCTTCTCCTATCTCAAATTCGAATTTGTGAGGTGGCTGGAAAAGATAGAAATTTATGGAAATATGATGCTTAAATATTGACCCATATCTCTCCAACCAAAATCTTTGTGTAAAAACTGGAAGAGGCTTTTGTATATTGGTTTGTTTTGAGAAAAAAACTCTCTCAGTTCTTTGAGATTCGTTTTCATTTTCCCGGGATATGCATTTCAAAAACATGTGTCAAACAGGGAAATTCTGAGATCCGAAAATTAGGGCCCAGAGATGAATTTGATTTTCCCAATATATGACACCTGTAGGAAAAATGAGAGAGGTTATTGTTATTTGACATGTTATAAACAAAAAAATTCGCCGGTTTCGCAAAAACATTCTCCGATCGCTCAAAATCATCATTTTAAAATGTTGACTCAACACAGTAAAAACAAACTTTTTGGCACTTTCAGTGGCTAAGAGAGCCCCAAATTTCGCGTTTAAGCCACCGAAAGCTAAGGATTTTGGTGGCTTAGAAGCCCTTTTGGAAAGGCGCTTAGCCAATGAAACTTGATTTTTGACTTTTTTGAAGGGAAAACCAAATCAAATGTTTTTCAAACTTTATTACATACTTAAAGCTCTCAAAAATTAACCTTAAAAATTTAGAAATGTATTTTTCAATGACTTCCTATCACCTACAATAAACAAATTTGACTGTGTTATTTGAGGAGATAACATCTGGCTCCTTCTGGGAATGAAATCCTCCCTGTGAGGTTTCAAGAACCTCAGATCCAATGCCTTTCCTATTGGGCTATGGAGTCATTTGGCCTGTGGAACTGATCTTCTGCAAACCTGTAACTTGCCTGTAGCCTTTACCATTGGGCTATGGAGTCGTTTGGCCTGCCTATAACCTGCTTGTAGCCTGCTTGTTTATTCATGAAATCAATCAACTGAAAATGATCTAATTGATTGTATGAAGAGCTTATTTAGTCACCTACTCCTACACTAACCAAATATGAATTTGGTCACGTAAATGCAAACTTCCATAACAACCATTGGAACAACCTCAAAAATGAGATGACCTTATCTCTATCACTGCTTAATATAAAGTAACTGAAGGACATCAACAATGACAAATAAATTTTCAGAAAGGCATGCTCACTGGTGAATGTTGATGAGTAAACAAAATATGAAATTTTCAGAGGATCTGAAATATACAGCTCCATCAAAGCTGCTACTAGGTCTCTGAATCCAAGATCAGAAACATTATGACTCACAGAAAATAACTACCCTTTCATGAATGCTTCTTTGCTTGCAAGTAGATATCTTCCTCTATAGTCTTTCTGTTGTCCCGATTGAGAATTGAAAAGTTGTTGTTGGCTGCCCTTATTGATCTGAATATTGAATGTGGACTGTTCTCCCTCTGTCGGAGGAAAATGCAAGATCAACTGCTGATATGAACCTTTCTTCTCCTCTTCACCATATCTCTATAATCTAAATCCATCATGATGATATGCTGACTTATCATAGCAAACAATTTCCTCTCCAACAATAATGTCTTTGCAGGATATATGAAAACTAAAAAGATCTTCATTGGAATTTTGAACAACAGATTCGTAACAAGCATCAACCACAACATGCACACATTTTTGATTATCTCTCTGCTGAAAAGAAGAACTAGATGAAATTTTAGTAGACAATAAGTCTTCACAAACCTTAAAATCTTCTTCCTCATCACTGTAATGATCAAATGTCGGAGAATAAATATAATATCCTAATGATAAAGATGAATATTCTTGTATAGAAGTATCAACAATAGGATCTTGAAATAGATTTGGAAAAATATCACCTTGTTCCTCATCATAATTTGAAACAACATATTCATAATGAGAAAGAGGATCCTCCTGATGTTTTAGTTGAAGATTAGATGGTTCCTGAAAATATTGTTTCTTGTGGTTACTACCACTTTCCTTAGTCTGCAAATATGGAAGCTGAGGACTGTCCTTAATATTTACTGTAGATCCAACTTTGTCACATTCTGATCTGTCAGTCTGTTCAACATCTTCAAAGTTTTCAGAGGGAAAAATCCGATCTCCATGACAACCATCTTTAATAGATGCATTTAATACAATGTCAAAAGCATCACCATGGTTTTCACAATGTGGATCAACAATCCCTTGATCATGATAAGATATATCTTCTACTAAAGCAAAGTCTTCATGAATGTTTCGATCTTTATTCAATAAATTAAAATCATGACAACATTTGGGATATAGAAGGCCAGCTGAAAATATGTCTTTGAAAAACAAATGAAAGGAAGCACGAAAATTTGCCAAAGAACTGATACTTGCATTTGGAAGAGATCGAGACCAATTAAGAGCAAATTCTTCTAATGAATACCTGAAAAGATTAGTTTGAACGTTTTCATGTATGATTTGAAGTCAATGAATAAAGTCATGAAAATCCAACAAGTGTTCAGCTGGCACTTCCTACTCTTCTCCTCGAAATCTAGGAACACTACATTCCCATTCATCTTTACTAGGTACTAGATGAGGGTAACCAGAAATAATTGAGAAATTGCAAAATGCATACCGCTACTGAACAGTGGAGTTGCCAATAGATTTCTGGACAATGGAGTCGCCACTGAATCCATCCTTCATGGAGTTGCCAGATAGATGGTTACAACCAAAAATCTGTCCAAACTTTGTCAATCATCAAAGCTGGATCTTGTCGTCTCCCAAGGAAGTTGAGCTTCAATCTCCTCTCCCCGGCAACACCACCAATTTGTTATCACTCCAGTAGTTCTTTTAGGTTGTAGCTCAAGGAAGCCTGGTAACTTAACTAATATCTCAATGGTGTATAATATTCTCTTAATTGGATCAATTTAGATAACTAAATCAGACCTGCTATCTCAAGACATGCATAAACATAACCAGGTGACAAGGCTTTTAACTATCATTGTTCAGAGGGTTTGTAAATAAGTGAATGTATGGAGAATTCTTACTATGCCAACAAACTCACACATAAAGATACATGAATGGCCAGTTACAATGAGAAAATAATATTTGCAATTCAACTCATCAAAGAAATGATAGGATGACAACCATCAGGCTTTAGAAAAACAGAATAGACATGAATTAAACATCC
Organism: Picea abies; assembly: GCA_900067695.1. Taxonomy (NCBI): domain Eukaryota; kingdom Viridiplantae; phylum Streptophyta; class Pinopsida; order Pinales; family Pinaceae; genus Picea; species Picea abies. The sequence continues at coordinate 25,602 of CBVK0100154742.1, forward strand.
ATATTCAAATATAGAATAGAAAGGAAAATGTAAGTCTGAACAAATAATTGCAAAAGAAGCTTGTATAAACTGATCTACAAATGAGAAGCTTGAGTACAAAGTGTGGAAAAGTCTCCAAAGTCGAACCCCTTAGTCTATAAAATTGATAGGATTTATAGCCTTTACAAGCAGTTTCAGATCCTCAAAAGATGGATATGATAACCTCTTCTCCTATCTCAAATTCAAATTTGTGAGGTGGCTGGAAAAGATAGAAATTTCTAGAAATATGTTGCTTAAATATTGACCCATATATCTCCAACAAAAACCATTGTGTACAAATTGGAAGAGGCTTTTGTATATTGGTTTTTTTTGAGAAAAAACCTCTCTCAACTCTTTGAGATTCGTTTTCATTTTCTGGGGATCTGCATTTCAAAAACATGTGTTAAACAGGGAAATTCTGAGATCCGAAAATTAGGGCTTAGAGATGAATTTGATTCTCCCAATATATGACACCTGTAGGAACAATGAGAGAGGTTATTATTATTTGACATGTTATAAACAAAAAAATCCACCGGTTTCACAAAAACATTATCCGGTCGCTCAAAATCATCATTTGAAAATGATGACTCAACGCAGTAAAAACAGACTTTTCTGCACTTTCAGTGGCTAAGAGAGCCCCAAATTTTGCGTTTAAGCCACAAAAAGCTAAGGATTTCGGTGGCTTAGAAGCACTTTTGGAAAGGCGCTTAGCCACCGAAACCTGATTTTTGACTTTTTTGAAGGGAAAACCAAATCAAATGTTTTTCAAACTCTTTTTTGAAGGGAAAACCAAATCAAATGTTTTTCAAACTTTATTACACACTTAAAGCTCTAAAAAATGAACCTTAAAAATTTAGAAATGTATTTTTCAATAACTTCCTATCACCTAAAATAAACAAATTTGACTGTGTTATTTGAGGAGATAGCATGCTCCTTAACTCCAAAAACAGTTTATGAATTAGTTTTAGAAGTAGTTCTCAGTACAATTCATCCATGTTTCCATGCCTAGCCTAGCCTTTCCTTTCCTTGCCATGCCTTGCCTTACCTTTCCATGCCTTTCATTTCTTTTCCTTTCATTTCCATACATATACCTTTCCTTGCCATGCCTTGTCATGCCTTCCCTATCCCTACCATATCTTTCCTTGCCATGCCATGCCTTTCCTTTCCATGCCTTGCCTTGCCATGTCTAGTCTTTCATTTCCTTGCCTTTCCTTGACATTCCTTGAATTTTTCCATGCCATGGGAGCATGAGAGGAAGGGGGGAGAGAGAGGGAAGGGGAGTAAATAGATAAAGAGAGAAAGGGGGGAAAATTTGGGGATAGAGACAGAGGGAGATACAAAGTGAAGGGGAGAGAGGGGTAGATATAGGAGAGAGAGAGA
>CBVK0100154743.1:0-26997 GCA_900067695.1 Picea abies
GTCTCAACCATGTACCCAACTTATACCTCAACCAAAATCCCTCATCAATTTCATCATCCAAATATGATTTATAAATCTGTAATATACCTGGTGTGTATTATCACATACATTCAAACCTTCCTTAACTTTAGAAAACAAGAGACTAGCATTTACATCAAACTTTTCTTTAGTCTCACATGACTAGTTTTGGATTAGTCAACAACCCTAACTTGAAATAATCGTAACTTTGTACCTGTAATGAATAAATATATGAAAATGATACACAATATTCTTCAGTGTGTTTTATGAAATTCCTCCAGATTTCACTACTTGGAACCTCTCAGAAAAGCAGTTATAGAAAAAATGGCATACCTTGCTGAATTCTGGCTTATTCTAGAGAGTGGCCTTGTAGAGCCTGCCTCGCATGGAATATTTGTTGAATAGATATGAAAATGTTACAAACAATAATAAAGAACTTACTCTAACCAAAACATTTTTTTCTTACTGAATTTGGATATATTATGAAGAAGTTATGACGTTTTTACCTGAAACACTTGTTTTTGACTAGTTTCAGGACTAGCCACAAACCCTATTTTCCACGGAGTGTAACTCCAAAACTACAATGAACCACAAGAGGAATTTTTTAACACAGATACTTGGATGTGTTTCCTCAATGGCATAGAAATTTCACGGTTTAAGTCATTCTACAAAACAAGTTATTTAGAAAATGGTGAGATGACCTATAAATAACATACCTTAGAAAGCATCATCAAAAGAATTTGTCCTTCCTTGAATTCCGACCTTCTTTTCTTTACCTTCCCTCATAAATTCTGCTTAGATATCCTTTGGTTACCTTGGAAACCTATAGATATTCAATATTCTCAAGTTTGATCTAAAATGAGAGAGCCTTGCCTCTTATTTATACTCTCCAAGTATCTTCCTTAAAAACATCTTCTAGGTCACTTTGCCAACTTTCCTTATTTTAGGGTTAACCCACTTCTAATTTCTCCATTAAATTTATTATTTAAATAATTTATTTTGTATTCACTTTGAATTATAGTACACTCATGACTTCACTTTATTATTTACCTTCTAAAATATCTTAAACCACTTTGACTACTTTGACCTTTTGGGGCTTCATGCCAACATATGAGGGTCCTCGAACTTCGTAAAGCCATAATTCTCAAACCATGAGGAATTATGTGATGTTCCACATACCACCAGAAATGGCATGAAATGTAATATCCATATAGAATAGTGTTTCCTTCAAATGTATCAAAACTCATACAATTATCCATCAAACAAACTTGGGTCCAATACCCGAACTTGGGTTCTCCAACTTCGCATGGTCATAACTCTCTAACCATGAGGAGTTATGTGACATTACACATACCACAGGAAATGGAATGACAAGAACTATCCATATAGGATAGTTTCAATGAAAAATTCACTAACCTTTATCTCATTATTCCACAAATAAGAATGGGTTCTCTAACCATACTTCTAGGATAACTCAATCCACAAAATGTCTTCCTATGAGGGCTTTCACCATAAGGGGACCACTTTGGAGTTCATACATTTCTACTTATTATCAACCATGACAAGACAAGAATGAGTCATATTTACATCAAACAATATTGGGTCCATTATCCAACCTTTGTGCTACGGGGATTTCTTCAAGGGTTGACATCAATGACAACCAACCTTAATCAACATCTTCATCAAGCGACCACTTTGGAGGGACCTCTCCTTTCAAGGTACAGGTTAATTTTGATATTCCCGTATTTGAAGGACAGATAAATGCAGATTCCTTAGAAAAATGGTTAAATCTTCTAGAAGGTTATTTTTTTGTTCACATTTTTTTCTATAGGGAAAATATCACCTTTGCACTCCTTAAATGTTTCCCAAATGTCAAACATTGGTGTGAAACTTACCGGGAGAAAAGTTCCATAGAGGAGTCTGGAATATAAGGGGTCGAGCCTACTTGGGATTTTTTTGTGGATGCAGTCAAGGAACAATATTACCTTGTTGGAAACTATGACGATCAATACATGAGATGGACCACACTATAGAAAGAGAGGGGCCAAGAAGTGTTAGATTTCACCACACTACTACATATTGAAAACTTTGTGATGACTACTTGCGATGAAAGTACCCTTTCGTCGCAAAATTGAAGATAACGAGTTAAATTTTTTAATTTTTTTATAAATCCATCTCGTGTTCACTGCTCTTGCAATGAAACTAGATGTATGTCACAAAATAGATGATACAATGATGACCGTTACATTTTTTAACAAAGTCAACATTGATCGTTACACTATTTGACAAAGTCAACATTGACTTGGACGACGTTCGTCGCTCGTGCGACGAAAAAAATATCTATAAATAATTTGCAAATTAGAGATGTTGTGATCATATTTCTATAACAAAGACGGTTCAGAAAGGGTACTTTTGTGTGGAAGAATGTCGCAGAATATTACGGGTGGGAAAAAAACTAAAGAGGGTGAAAATGGTGATGGTAGATGTTATTGCCCTTGCAAAACAAAATTCACTACACGTCCCGTAAGAATTTTAATAGCAAAAACTAAAACACATTGTAGGAAATATGGGCACATTGATGGGGGATCAAATGAATATTGTCTCGTGGTAATTATATATGTATTCATTATTTGTTTTATATTTTCGATTTAATATAAAAGTATATATGTATATATAGTGTTTCAATATTTTTTATGCACACTAATTTTGCATGATTTTTTGTAATTATAAAGTTAGAGTTTCCCTCAAACTTTCTACAGAATATTGCACCAAGTAGTAGTAGAAATGATGGTGTACACACTGAGGAACATGATCAAGCAAATGAGGATCTCATGGAAGAAGATGATGTGACAAATCAAGTTAATGATCCTATGGAAGAAGATAACGAGAAAAATCAAATGATCCAAGATTTTTTTGCTCAACCGGATGAGGATGGGAACAATGATGGTATTTATGATGAACCTATATTAGAAAAGGAAATAAACGACTTAATGAAGGCTCGAGAGAAAATACTCTCTCCGCTACATTGATTCTAGTGAACTTAAAGGTTATGAATAATTTTTCAAACACTTGTATGACACAAATCCTAAGGTATGTAATATGTTTCATCTCATATACATGAATGTTGACTTTTCTCTATTTTTTTTTAGTGTTAATTAATTTGTAAAATAAGAATGCAATTTTTACAATTAATATTCTTTACATTAACTAGTTATTTGTTATGTTGTAGATTGTTAGGTGAACTTTTGTTACCATCGTCAAATATTTTACCTCGCACATATCGATATTTGCATGCAATTATGAAAGACATTGGAATGGATTATCAAACTATAGATGCATGTTCTAATTATCATATTATATATTATGGACAACACTCTTTGAAAATAGAATGCCCACAATGTCTTATCAGTAGATATTGAACCGATGAAGTAACAAAAAGGGTGCCTCGAAAGGTTATTCGTCATATTCCCATAATTCCATGTTTGCAGAGATTTTTCAGGTGTGAAAGCATATCACAATTTATGGATTACCTTGGATGTAAAAAAAGTGGATATGGTGTTCTTCGAATGCCTACCAATGGTTATGCATTTAGGGAAATTGAGGGAAAATGGGAATATTTCAAAGAAAAACTTTGTAATGTTAGGCTTTCGTTAGTAGCTAATGGTGTTAATCCATTTCGAGGGCTTAGGTCTATTTACTCAGTGTGGCCTATTTTTTTTATCAACAATAATATTCCTCCTTGGATTTCAGTAAAGAGGGAGCACATAATGTTGACAATTATTGTTCCATGTATTTGTTTACATTAATTTTTTGAATGTAACATTTTAATTTGTTTCGTTTTTTGCATAATGTTTTTTGTTTATTTATTTACTTATATATACATATCATGGTTATAGTAATTATGTGTAATTTCAAACAATTAGGTAAGTACCAAGTTAAACATAGGAATGTATATATTGAGCCTCTTATCAATGAGCTACTAAAGTTATGGGTTGGCATCACTATGTATGACATTTGTAATCCAATCAAGGAGAAGAAATTTAAATTACGTGGAATACTTTTATGGACAATTCATGATGCCCCGGGACTAACACATTTTTGTGGTATGTATCATTTTATTGCTCTTTAATACTATATAATTTTTTAAAGATATCATGTTGCATGATTAATGTTTAAATAATATCTTCGTATAATTGAAATTATTCCATTTGTTGTAGTTCTTCAAACAAAGGGTAAATTTGCATATCCAGTTTGTGGTCTTAAGATGAAGCATCATCATTCAAAAATTTTAGGAAAGGTGGTGTTTGATGAATATAGGAACCTCCTCCCTAAGAACCATCAGTGTCGTACTACTGAAAAACATCTTTTCAATGGGAAAGAAGAGACTGGTTTAAAACCATGAAGAATGAAACCTCACCTATGGAGGTTGGAATATAATAGAAATCATCAGGGTGCACAATTTATTTATGTATCATATATGTAATGTTTTGAATTTTTATTTTAATCATTGAATTTATTTTACCGTATTTGATAATTATTGTTGTGATTTCTTCTATGCTTCATGAAGGCTGCCGTCATGAAGGTATTAATAATGGGATTCCATGAGGAATGAAATGTTATCCCACTCAATTCATGAGGTGTCCCTACTATGAGGAGCTAAAAATAGCTCATTTCTTTGATACAATGCATATTGGGAAGAATGACGGAAACGCTATGGAAAATCATAGATGGTAGGAGGGATAAAGAAAAAATCGTCAAAATTTGTAATGACATTTAGGAAGATAATCATGCAATGTGAAGTGTGATATGATAAAATAGATATGGAGACCAAAATAACCTTTCGTGGTTATTAACAGAGTAACAAAGAAATGATGTGAAAGGGGTCATTCAAAGAATTAAATTTCCCACGGGTTTTGCTTCAAACATAAATAATATATTAACAAAGAAAGGTGAATTTTGTGGGGTAAAAACACATAATTGGCATACCTTCATTAAGGTAATAATTTTGGTATACATATTTATATATTGGCCTTATACATATTTTAAGTTTTTTTTATTTTTTTTAGTCTACTTTGGTCGAAACAAATAACGATTCATTTTTTTGTTATAGTATGTTCTACCGCTATCTCTCCCAAATGACTTTGAAAAGAGTATCAAACAAGTTATATATGATATTGGCAAATACATGAGGTAAGTAGTTGTGATTTATATGCAAAATTTTATTTCAATTTGTTTTTGTACTTAATGACATGTGTTTTGACTTGTAATGTAATATATATTATGTTATGTTGAAACTTGTTATTTTCTTGTGTCATGAATTCATGTATATGGTTTCCATTGAAAGAAACACATGAAGATGGTATAAAGTATTGGAAGAGAGAAATTCATCGGCTAATGTGTCAAATGAAAAAGTATATACCTCCAACTTTTTTCAATGAACAAGAACACTACCTCATACACCAAGTTGAGCAGATTGAAATTTGTGGACTTGTACACACAAGGTCAATGTGGATGGTGGAGAGGCACTTGAAATCATTGAAGGATTTGGTTAGACAAAGAGAATGTCTTGAGGGTTCTATGGTGGAGGGATGTATGGTATATCAATCCATGGTGTATATTATTCAATATCTTCCTAAATTAGCAGTGCAACTATGCATGCAGTGGATCACATTTGGGATGTGAGCTCCATAAAAAAATTGAAGATTAGGAGAACTTGTTGGGGAAAGGTAGAATGAAAAAAATGAGAGGTAATATATTAATAATTGTGGATATTTATATTAATACATATAAATTTCTGTTTTTTTGTGTATATGATCATACTCATTAATATATTAATATCTATCATTTCATAAATTATTAATATTTACCATGGTCATTATAACTAATATTCAATAGCCCGCAGGGGTGTAGACCGATTGGCAAGTGCCATGTAAATGGAAGGAACTATGTAAAATGAGGTCTCAAGGTCGATTCTCACCCCGATTTACTCGGAGGGCGTGCTTGCGGGCTGTGCGTTTCTCCCTAGGGGTTATAAGGCAGCCGACATGATTCGACCCCATGTCACGCGAGTACGATACTGTCGTTGTTACCGATTCCCCTAGTATATAAAAAAAAAATTAATAATAATAATAATAATAATCAAAAAAAATTAATTAATATTCAATATTGTTGAATTATGATTTTTTGATTCAGTTGCTCAAGATTGGGATGCACTTCATTTATACATTGCAAACAATATTGACTAGATGAATGTATGGATTGAAGGATTTAAACAACATCATGGTGGTAGGTTATCATGGAAACGACTGTCTGAATTGGTTAGAGAAGCTCATCGTAATGAATATGCCAATGTTACGCAAAGGAAAATTGATTTAGCATATGGTTTGAAAGATGGACAAGAAGGAAAATTCACCCATTTTATTTAGTTATTTTATATTATATTAATGTGATTACATGTGTACTATCTTTTTTAGATACTTTCCAAGTTATATAAATATGTTAATTTATTAACTGACAATTCATCTTTTACATATCTGGCATATTGTAGTTGAAACATCACAAGGCTATGTGGTGCAATGATCATAAATTTTGCATCAAATAGTTGGATGAAAATAGGAAAACTTATGATAGTGGGATAACTGTAGTATTCTTGGTCACTAATATTTCCTCTAGGAGTGACATACATCCCTGAGAATCTAAAAATAGATTATATGGGTATTTGAATGATATACTTGAGTGTGGCATTAATTCATTCAAATTAGTAATGTTCGACGTCAAGTGGTATAGGTTACAAATGCATGAACATGATGAGGAAAGAACTTCTATTCAACATGCCAATGGATTTCCGAAGATTAAAACAATGGTGTTTGAAAGAGGACATGATCGCTATGTTTTTCCAAGCCAATGTGAAAAGGTATTTTACTCAAATGTTCCAGGTGAGAGGGATTGGTCATTTGTTGTTAGATATGATCCAAGAGAAAGGCGAGTTAATTATACTCATGTATAGGAAGAAGATTATATTGAAGAAGATGACGATTCACTAGATCATACAGAGTCGGAAGGTCATGTAGGGTCGATAGACGAAGAAGACGAAGAAGATCATGATCCAGGCATAGGAGACAATGCAATTCTTGATAATGATGTTGATGAAAATATGCTCAAAAATGACATTGATGACAATAGATGTTTTTTAACTGGATGATGATATAGATGTTGATTTCAATGAATAATAAGATACATAATAAGGATGATTATACATTTTTTGAGTTGGATCGGGCACATGACTATATAGTTTAATTTGTATGAATTATTCTCTTAAAATAATTTACTTATGGCATGGGTTAATTACATGTTTTTAAGTTTTATGCGACATTTTTATATCCTATGTTACATGTTGTTTAATTATTATGTGAAACCTAAAAATAGTCGCCAATATAATAAAGTAGGTGGTAAACTAAAAATATCATTTACAAACACATAATTTCATTTACCTTCATTAATTTTTGTTTTTGTAGTTTCTATGCATGAATCTTACTAGGTTGCTTTCAATTATTTTCTATTTTATAGATTGGGTATTGGGGAATTGAGAGTGATGTGAGGGGGAGGGGAGGCACCATATGATATTCCAACTTCACATGGTTGGTCGTGTTCAGTAGAGGATAAATTATTCTTGAAACAAAAATAATCTCATTCATTTTAATACCATCATGATCATAGATGTCATCATCGTTGTCATAGTATTGCATCAACAAAGTTTCGATGAATGTGTTTTTCATTTCTATATAATATTCATTGAAACTGTTTGAAAACATGGGAATTTGGCCCATGCATTATGTGGCAAGAAGAATGTGTGTTTCAAAACACAAATATGACTCACACACCCACTCTATATAACCTATCTCGACCTCGTTTCGTTTGAACTTTTCGTTGTGATGAAAAATCCCTCTTTTTCATTCATTGTTTAATCAACACCATAAAAATATTCCCTTGCAGTACTAGATGTGAGAACATGTTTACTGTAGAATGAATTTTAAAAGGAACAATGAAACAACATTGTACTAGGACTAGACATGGGCAACAATGACCTGTGAATGGGTCCAACATTGAATTTTTTTCAAATTGTTTCTGTATGCACTGAAATTTGACATGGATAGACTATTCACATGCCTTAAAGATATGGGAGAGTTTTTGGATACAAATTTGACTCAAAAACTCGCTTGTTTCCATAATCCATTCATCATATAAACCGTAAACCCTATTTTTCTTTCAAAGTACAAAAATTGGTTGATGTGCAATTTTTAAGTTTGCATCAAGCTTTCTTCATTTTTCTTTCAGGTTCTACATTGTATATACAATGTATGTGTGTCATAGTTGTGATGAAAAATCCCTCTTATTCGTTCCTTGTTTAATCAACACCATAAAAAATTGCCCTTTAGTACTAGATGCGGGAATGTGTGTATTGTCGAACAAATTTTAAAATCAACAACGAACAGACATTGTACTAGGACTAGACATGGGCAACACTGACTTGTGAATGGGGCCAATGTTGAAATTTTTTCAAACTATTTCTGTATGTACTGAAATTTGAAATGGATAGACTATTCACATGCCTTAATGAAATGGGAGGGTTTCTGGACTCAAATTTGACTCACACACCCACTTGTTTCCATAATCAATTCATCATGTAAACCAAAAACCCTATTTTTATTTCAAAGTACACAAATTGGTTGACACAAGTTTTAAGTTTGCATCATCCTTTCTTCATTTTTCTTTTAGGTTCTACATTGTATATACAATGTATATGTGTCATATTTGTGATGAAAAATACCTCTTTTTCGTTCATTTGTTAATAAACACCATAAAAATATTCCCTTACAGTACTAGATGCAGGAATGTGTGTACTATTGAATGAATTTTAAAAGGAACACTGAAAATACATTGCACTAGTACTAGACATACGCAACAGTGACCTGTGAATGAAGCCAACATTGAAATGTTTTCAAACTATTTTAGTATGCATTGAAATTTGACATGGATAGACTATTTGCATGCCATAAAAATATGGGAGGGTTTCTCGACTCAAATTTGACTCACACTCCTACTTGTTTCCATCATCAATTCATCATGTAAACCATAAACCCTATTTTTCTTTCAAAGTACAAAAATAGCTTGACACAAGTTTTAAGTTTGCATCACCCTTTCTTCAGTTTTCTTTTAGGTTCTACATTGTATATACAATGTATGTGTGTCAAAGTTGTAATGAAAAATCTCTCTGTTCTGTTCATTGTTTAATCAACACCATAAAAATATGACCTTGTAGTACTATATGCGAGAACATGTGTACTGTCGAACTAATTTTAAAAGGAACAATGAAAAGACATTGTACTAGGACTAGACATGGGAAAAAATGAGCTGTGAATGGGGCCACCGTTGAAAGTTTTTCAAACTCTTTCTGTATGCATTGAAATTTCACATGGATGGACTATTTTCATGCCTTAATGATATGGGAGGGTTTCTAGACTCAAATTTGACTCACACACCCACTTGTTTCCATCATCAATTCATCATGTAAACCATAAACCCTATTTTTCTTTCAAAGTACACAAATTAGTTGACACAAGTTTTAATTTTTCATCATCCTTTCTTCATTTTTATTTTAGGTTCTACATTGTATATACAATGTATGTGTCTCATAATTGTAGTGAAAAATCCCTCTTTTGTCATTCATTGTTTAATCAAAACCATAAAAATATTCCCTTGCAGTGCTAGATGCGAGAATGTGTGTACTATTGAGCGAATTTTAAAAGGAATAAAAAAAATACATTGTACTAGGACTATACATGGGAAATAGTGACCTGTTAATGGGGCCAACGTTGAAATTTTTTCAAACTATTTATGTATGCACAAAAAATTGACATGGATATACTATTCGTATGCCTTAATGATATGGGAGGGTTTATGGACTTTGGACCATGAGTTATGTGGAAAGAATAATTTGCGTTTCCAAACTCAAATATGACTCACAAAGCCACTCTGTATATCCAATCTCGACCTTGTTTCGTTTGAAACTTTTGTTGTGATGAAAAATCCCTCTTTTTTGTTTATTGTTTAATCAACAACATAAAAATATGCCCTTGCAGTACTAGATGTGGGAACATGTGTACTGTAGAAAGAATTTTAAAAGGAACAACGAAAAGACATTGTACTAGGACTAAACATGGGCAACAATGACCTATGAATGGGGCTAACATGGAACTTTTTTCAAACTATTTCTGTATGCACTGAAATTTGACATGGATAGACTATTCACATTCCTTAATGATATGGGAGGGTTTCTGGACACAAATATGACTCAAACACCCACTTATTTCGATAATCAATTCATCATATAAAAAATAAACTCTATTTTTCTTTCAAAGTACACAAATTGGTTGACGTGCAAGTTTTAAGTTTGCATCATCCTTTCTTCACATTTCTTTCAGGTTTTACATTGTATATACAATGTACGTGTGTCATAGTTGTGATGAAAAATCCCTCTTTTTTTTTCATTGTTTAATCAACACCATAGAAATATGCCCTTGGAGTACTAGATGTCTGAATGTGTATAATGTTGAATGGATTTTAAAAAGAACAACGAGAATAAATTCTACTATGACTAGACATGGGCAACAATGACTTGTGAATGGGGCCGACATTGAAATTTTTTCAAATTATTTCCGTATGCACTGAAATTTGAAATGGATAGACTATTTGCATGGTTTAATGATATGGGAGGGTTTCTGGAATCAAATTTGACTAACACACCCAATTGTTTACATCATCAATTCATCACATAAACCAGAAACCCTATTTTTCTTTCAAAGTACACAAATTGGTTGACACAAGTTTTAAGTTTTCATCATCATTTCTTCATTTTTCTTTTAGTTTCTACATTATATATATAATGTATGTGTGTCATATTTGTGATGAAAAATAACTCTTTTTCATTCATTGGTTAATAAACACCATAAAAATATGCCCTTGAATCACTAGATGAGGGAACATGTGTACTGTCGAATGAATTTTAAAAGGAACAATGAAAATACATTGCACTAGGACTAGACATGGGCAACAATGACCTGTGAATGGGGCCAATGTTGAAATTTTTTCAAATTGTTTCAATATGCACTGAAATTTGACATGGATATAATATTTGTGTGCCTTAATGATATGGGAGGGTTTCTTGGCTCAAATTGACTCACACACCCACTTGTTTCCATCATCAATTCATCATGTAAACCATAAACCCTATTTTTATTTCAAAGTACACAAATAGCTTGACACATGTTTTAAGTTTGCATCACCCTTTCTTCATTTTTCTTTCAGGTTCTACATTGTATATACAATGTATGTGTGTCATAGTTGTGATGAAAAATCCCTCTTTTTCGTTCATTGTTTAATGAACACCATAAAAAAATTCCCTTGCAGTACTAGATGCAGGAACGTGTGTACTACCGAACAAATTTTAAAAGGAACAACGAAAGGGCATTCTACTAGGACTAGACATGTGCAAAAATGACCTGTGAATGGGGCCAACATTGAAATTTTTTCAAACTCTTTATGTATGCACTGAAATTTGACAGGGATAGACTCTTTGCATGCCTTAACGGTATGGGAGGGTTTCTGGACTAAAATGTGACTCTCACACACACTTATTTCCATCATTAATTCATCACGTAAACCATAAATCCCATTTTTCTTTCAAAGTACACAAATTGGTTGACATAAGTTTTAATTTTTCATCATCCTTTCTTCATTTTTCTTTCAGGTCCTAAATTGTATACATAATGTATGTGTGTCATAGTTGTGATGAAAAATCCCTCTTTTTTCATTCATTATTTAATCAACACCATAAAAATATGCCCTTTCAATACTAGATGTGGGAACATGTGTAATTTAAAATAAATTTTAAAAGGAAAAATTAATAGACATTGTACTAGGACTAGACATGTGAAACAATGACCTGTGAATGGGGCCAACTTTGAATTTTTTTCAAATTGTTTCTGTATGCACTAAAATTTTACATCGATATATTGTTCACATGCCTTAATTATATGGGAGGGTTTTTGGACTCAAATATGACTCACACACCCACTTGTTTCCATCATCAATTCACCATGTAAACCATAAACCTTATTTTTCTTTGAAAGTACACAAATTGGTTGACACAAGTTTTAAGTTTGCATCAACATTTCTTCATTTTTCTTTCAAGTTCTACATTGTATATACAATGTATGTGTTTCATAGTTGTGATAAAAAATACCTATTTTTCATTCATTATTTAATCAACACCTTTAAAATATTTCCTTGCAGTACTAGATGCAGGAACTTGTGTACTATTGAACGAATTTTAAACGGAACATCGAATAGACATTGTACTAGGACTAGACATGGGAAACAATGACCTATGAATGGGACCAATCTTGAAATTTTTCATGCACTGAAATTTGACATGGATAAACTAGTCCCATGCCTTAACAATATGGGAGGTTTTTTAGGCTGAAATTTTACTCACGCACCCACATGTTTCCATCATCAATTCATCACATAAACCATAAAACATAATTTTCTTTCAAACTACACAAATTGGTTGACACAAGTTTTAAGTTTGCATTAGCCTTCATTTTTATTTCAGGTTCTACATTGTATATACAATGTATGTGTGTCATAGTTGTGATGAAAAATCCCTCTTTTTCATTGATTGCTTAATCAACACCATAAAAATACTCGCTTGCAGTACTAGATGCAGGGACGTGTGTATTGTCGAACTAATTTTAAAAGGAATAAGGAACATAAATTGTATTAGGACTAGACATGGGCAACAATGACCTGTGAATGGGGCCAACGTTGAAATTTTTTCAAATTGTTTCTGTATGCACTGAAATTTGACATGGATAGACTATTCACGTGCCTTAATGAAATGGGAGGGTTTATGGACTCAAATTTGACTCACACACCCACTTTTTTCCATCATCAATTCATCATGTAAACCATAAACCCTATTTTTCTTTCAAAGTACACAAATTGGTTGACACAAGTTTTAATTTTGCATCAGCCTTTCTTCATTTTTCTTTCAGGTTCTACATTAATGTATATACAATGTATGTGTGTCATAGTTGTGATGAAAATCCCTCTTTTTCGTTCATTGTTTAATCAACACCATAAAAATATCCCCTTGCAGTACTAGATGAGGGGATGTGTGTACCGTCGAATGAATTTTAAAAGGAATAATGAACATACATTGTACTAGGACTAGACATGGGTAATAGTGACCTGTGAATGGGGCCAATGTTGAAATTTTTTCAAATTGTTTCTGTATGCACTGAAATTTGACATGAATAGACTATTTGCATGCCTTAACAATATGGGAGGGTTTCTGGACTCAAAGTTGACTCACACACCCACTTTTTTCCATCATCAATTCATCATGTAAACCATAAACCTTATATTTCTTTCAAAGTACACAAATTGGTTGACACGAGTTTTAAGTTTGCATCAGTCTTTCTTCATTTTTCTTCCAGGTTCTACATTAATGTATATACAATGTATTTTGTGTCATAGTTGTGATGAAAAATCCCTCTTTTTCCTTGATTTCTTAATCAACACCATAAAAATACTCCCTTAATGTAGTACTAGATGAATGGATGTGTGTACTGTCTAACAAATTTTAAAAGGAACAAGGAACAAAAATTGTACTAGGACTAGACATGGGCAACGGTGACCTATGAATGGGGCCAACGTTGACATTTTTTCAAATTGTTTCTATATGCACTAAAATTTGACCTAGATAGACTATTCACATGCCTTAAAGATATGGGAGGGTTTCTGGACTCAAATTTGACTCACACACCCACTTTTTTCCATCATCAATTCATCATGTAAACCATAAACCTTATTTTTCATATGTTCTAGTAGATATGTTAATGATTCCTAATTTCATATTTGTATTTGACTCAAGGTACAACTAGCTTGCAAAGTATCAAATTTTAATTTCAAGTTGATAAACCAAATATGAAATGAACCCTAATTAAAACCATCAAGTGTTGGAATTTGTCATTTAAGTGTAGTATAATGTAGTTATCTTTTAAAACATAGAGAGAGTAGTATCTATAGAAGTAGAGCAATATATTGACATTAGATTCTCTTCTAAGCTGATGCTGATCTTTTTAACCTTCAAGAAATATTGATATATATGGTGGTGTGCAAAGAAGTAGACTAGGTAGAGGAGAAAATCAAGGATAATTTAGTACCCATCACTTATGTAAACATTTTTAGTTGGCAAGAGAGACAAAGAAGGGAATTGTCGGCAAGAGACAAGGAAAGGATATCATCGCAAGAGTGACGAATGTAAATAATCTTGCGACAAATTAGCTATACTATCAATGAAAAAAGTTCGTCAATAGTATAGCTAGTTCATTGCAAGAATCTTTACATGGGATAAACAAAGGAAATCGATGAGGTGGTTCCAAGTATAGCTAATTCGTCGCAAGTATTTTCAAATGTACACATGGGATACAATTTGTTGCCTTTCTTCATTTTTCTTTCAGGTTCTACATTAATGTATATACAATGTATGTGTGTCATAGTTGTGATGAAAAATCCCTCTTTTTCGTTGATTGCTTAATCAACACCATAAAAATATTCCCTTGCATTACTAGATGTGGGGACGTGTGTACTGTCGAACGGAACATAAATTGTATTAGGACTAGACATGGGCAACAAGGACCTATGAATGGGGCCAATGTTGAAATTTTTCAAACTGTTTCTGTATGCACTAAAATTTGACATGGATAGACTATTCACATGCCTTAACGATATGAGAGGGTTTCTGGACTCAAATTTGACTCACACACTCATTTTTTTCCATCATCAATTCATCATGTAAACCATAAACCCTATTTTTCTTTCAAAGTACACAAATTGGTTGATGCAAATTTTAAGTTTGCATCAGCCTTTCTTCATTTTTCTTTCAGGTTCTACATTAATGTATATACAATGTATGTGTTTCATAGTTTTGATGAAAAATCCCTCTTTTTCGTTCATTGTTTAATCAACACCATAAAAATATGCCCTTGCAGTACTAGATGCGGGGACGTGCGTACTATTGAATGAATTTTAAAATGAACAACGAACATATATTGTACTAGAACTAGACATGGGCAACAGTGACCTGTGAATGGGGCCAACATTGAAATTTTTTCAAATTGTTTTTGTATGCACTGAAATTTCACATGGATAGACTATTCACATGCCTTAACGATATGGGAGGGTTTCTGGACTCAAATTTGACTCACACACCCACTTTTTTTCAACATCAATTCATCATGTAAACCATAAACCCTATTTTTCTTTTAAAGTACACAAATTGGTTGACGCAAGTTTTAAGTTTGCATCAGCTTTTCTTCATTTTTTCTTCTAGGTCCTACATTAATGTATATAGAATGTATGTGTGTCATAGTTGTGATGAAAAATCCCTCTTTTTCGTTGATTGCTTAATCAACACCATACAAATATGCCCTTGCAGTACTAGATGTGGGGACGTGTGTACTGTCGAATGGATTTTAAAAGGAACAACGAACCAAAATTGTACTAGGACTAGACATGGGAAACAATGACCTATGAATGGGGCCAACGCTGAAATTTTTTCAAACTATTTCTATATGAGGTGAAATTTCACATGGATAGACCATTCACATGCCTTAACGATATGGGAGGGCTTATGGACTCAAATTTGACTCACACACCCACTTGTTCAAATATTGAACTCCATTATCTCATATTGAAGCACTTACTAATGCAATGTAATAAAGTGGAATAATGTGACACTTGCCATTAATGTAATAAAGTTTTATCAAGAAGAATTGCAGGGTGATGTCTCTGAAGGACAATTTCATGCAGGCAGCAATAATGAGGACAAATGGCCATGTGGAAGGGAACTCTAATTGCAAACCAACTTCTAGTTATGAGAAAAATTTATGAGAATTTAGTATATTTTTTATAGGTTAGAATAAATGTTCTAGTATATATGTTAATGATTCCTAATTTCATATTTGTATTTGTCTCAAGGTACTAGCCTGCAAAATATCAAATTTTAATTTCGAGTTGATAAACCAAGTATGAAATGAATCCTAATTAAAACCATCAAGTGTTGGAATTTGTCATTTAAGTGCAATGTCATGTAGCTATCTTTTAAAACATAGAGAGATTAGTCTCTATAGAAGTAGATCAATATGATATTGGATTCTCTTCTAAGCTGGTGTTGATCTTTTCAACCTTCAAGAAATATTGATATATATGGTTGTGTGAAAAGAAGTAGAATAGGTAGAGGAGAAAATCAAGGATAATTTAGTACCCATCACTTATGCAAACATTTTCGTCAGCAAGAGAGATAAAGAAGGGAATTCATCGACAAGAGACAAGGAAAGGATATCGTCGCAAGAGTGACGAATGTAAATAATCTTGCGACGAATTAGCCATGCTATCGATGAAAAAATTTCATCGATAGTATAGCTAATTTGTTGCAAGAATATTTACATGGGATAAACAAAGGAAATGGATGAGGTGGTTCCAAGTATAGCTAATTCAGTGCAAGTATCTTCAAATGTACACATGGGATAAACAAATGAAATGGATGAGGTGGTTCCATCTAATGAAATATTGGTATGATATTATGTATTACTCTACCTCCAAAATTACCCAATTTAAAGTGGTATATGGTTATGAAGCCCCGTCACCGAAGAATTGGGTCATTAAAAATGCAAGTATAAACTATTATTAATCTCTTTTAAAATAAAATTGACTACCATAGGTTAACTCCCTCTCTTTCTCGTGGAGAAATACATAGTTAAAATAAGCTACCTTAATATGGATATGGTACCAAGACTCTTATCTCTAGAAGGAATGTTTCTTTGGTAGAATATTGGTAGCTTTCAATATTCTTATCTCTTATATCTTAGCACATGACGACCATCGAGGACAATTTGTAAAATAACAAGAAAATTACAATTTTTAAAAGGTAAAATCTGAGCAAATTGAGAACTAATATGCCTTACCTTCATACATAGAACATACACGTACCTTATAATCCACCTTAATAGTTACATAACATTAATGTAAAACAACCTTAAAACTAGAAATTGTACATGTTCAAATAGGTTTCCACTAACACTCTTATAAACCAAACCCTTATGTAATTGTTAACATATAACCCCAAACATTTATAACTCTCTTAAGATTATAAACCCAAATATAACCTCCCTATCCCCTACCATCTATAATCTCAATAACCCATATCCCATTAACAACTAATAGAACCCTTGGTATCTATAAAGACATCTAATCTCTAATCCTTACACCTTCTATTGCATCTAACTAAAATAACACTGGATTCTTATACCCTTTGTCGATCCATAACCCTATAACCCATCTCATTCCTAACCCATATGACTCCCAACACAAATAACCACTTCCACAATACATTATAACCCATAATATAAGACATAACCACTACAACTCCTAATCCCTAAAACTTTATATAACACCTATAAAAGTTAATCCATAAACATTATAGCCCTCAACCCACACTATAATATCCCCCGGTAGTGCCCCAATTTTATTATGAATTGTAATCATGTTTATAGGCTGGTGAGCCAAGTGTATATAAGCTGGTGGGCTTATGTGTTTATTAGGCCGGAGAGCCTAAATGTTAAAGGCCAGGAGCCTAATTTTGTATATGCAATTATGCAGATCATTAATAAAATATAAACAACGTTGCGTGCAAACCGACCACAAAGAAAGAGTGATGGGGGACTAAGATTCCACAAGGTTGGGT
Organism: Picea abies; assembly: GCA_900067695.1. Taxonomy (NCBI): domain Eukaryota; kingdom Viridiplantae; phylum Streptophyta; class Pinopsida; order Pinales; family Pinaceae; genus Picea; species Picea abies. Next base: position 17,888 of record CBVK0100154743.1, read on the forward strand.
AAGGGAGGAGGCTAAGTGTGTGGGCCTAGGGGCTAAGCTAGGGAGATTACCTCTAAACGGGATAATAATTTATTATTATTTCCTAAAAGGCTAAGGTGGTCAATTGACCAAGTGTTGTCCCAAGTTCCTGGGAAAGGAACACATGCAAAATGGAGTGCATGCAGCTCCAGGAAGACATATGTCAACCTGGGCGGGCGCATGCAGTTAAAGCTGAAGAAGTCAGCCGTGTTGGGGGTTCGTTCTTGCATTCTCCCATCCTCCACCTGGGTTTGCTTCCCATTCTCCCATCCTCCGCTTGGGTTCGCTTCCCATTCTTCCAACCTCCGCGTGAGTTCGTTGGGGATTTAGCCATTCAGAGTCCGAACTCGTTTTGCCTCTACAATCGACCTTTGCATTGTTTCTTGGTCACGAACCCAGTGAAAACCCGTGGGAAAACCGACGGACTGAGCCGCGTCTTTCGTGAAGCCTGAGAATCTCATATGTGTCTGTGTCATGTGGTGTTGTAACTATGGGTTGTTGTGGCCACATAGTTCCTGGACTGAGTGTGGCTTGTTGCCTTCTGTCATTCTCGTGTGAATGAGTGTTGAACCATTACTATTGTCCTCACCTAGCTGGAGCTGAGTCGAGGAGTGTGCTGAAGAAGCGGGTTATCAGGCCCGTGGTACAAGAGGCAGGTTGTCAAGCCTATGAGAAAATCTCTCCAGGTGAGACAGTCTGTTGGGAAGTGGTTTTCTCCCAGAGAGAGTCCAACACCAACTACGGAGCTCTGAGAATTCCTAATCCGTCCTGTTAGCGAGACCCAGAGAGGGAGATGAAGCACTGATGGACTGTTCTTGTGAAGGTGTATACTCTCGGGTGGAACAAGCATGTGGGGAATGATAGTCTGTGAGTAGTGGGCGTAAGAAGGCTCCTGGAGAGAATCCTTCCAGTTGTACTATGCAATGTTCCAGTAACCTCAGCTTAGTCTAGGATTCCCTTGCCCTGGGTGGAGCTTAGTCGCATCTCGGGGGTGACCCACTGGTGAGCGTGATGAGCAGCGTGGTCTATGGCTGGGAGGTTCGTGGAAGGTCTGGACATGGTTGGTGGTCATCTAATAAAAGATAAGTACCACTTTTATGTTCATTTACATGCTATGTAATTGTACATATGTTGTAAATGATGAGTATTGCCTTTATATGTTGTATATGCTGCATGTGTAGGCTTAATGTTATTTCCACATTATTATGTTATATATATGTAGAATAGTCATTCTATGTTTATATGGATGTGTATGTTTTTCCGAAAGTATTTTTGTGTGGCATAGCCCAGTAGCTTAAGGCTGGAGTTGTCACATATCAGAATAGAGCAGTAAAGCTACAAGAGTAGTGGCATTTCCTGGCCTGTTGGTGGTCGGGGATGTTACAAAATGGTATTAGAGCATGGTTACAACACTGAGACTGGATGGGCCATGTTAGTAGCTAACGAGACAAATATTTCAGAGTGAAATTTTGTCGAAAAGGACAAAATTCGAGGTTCAGAGTGTCTCTGGGTGCAAGGCGTGCGTCGATAGAGTCTTTGACTCAAAAATCTCAGGAGAAATAGATTGAGTTTTCTTGTAAAGGGAAGCGAATATTTGTTGCAAGGAGTGCACAGATCCAAAAGTCGACTAAGTGTCGAAGCAACCCTCTAAGGAGAAAGGGATTCGAGAAACGAAGCCCAGGAGGAGTAGCGGTATCGTAAAACCGCAACTTATGTGGTATTTGGCCACAGGGAGAGAGATCACAACATTGGTGGTGTTGGGACCATAGGATATGTTCGAAAGGAAGGGAAAGCCTTTACGACCGTCAAATCTAGAGAAGGTGTAGAAGGGTTATCCTGGAAGCCCTTAGGACTTCATGACTTCTGTGAAGTTGATGCAAACTAAGAGAAAGGCCAAAACCCAAAACTCCGAAGTCCAAAGGAGAGATCTACACCGTAGATCTGGGGAGAAGTCTTACCGTTAGATCAAACCAAGAGCGAAAGATAAAGAGGTTCATAATTTCGGATTTCGGAAGATTGGAAGGAAGCAATCGTAAGAACTTCCAAAGTCTGAAACTCCGAAGTGACGTGGCATGGTGATGTCACTTGGTTTGACGTGGACACATGGGTTGTGTGCCGCGTGTCAGTGATTTTTGAACCCATAGAAGTTTGAAATTGCGTTTGGAACATGACACGTGTCACCCATCTGAATGGGCCACGTATCAGCCACTAGTATTTCGCCTTGTGGCATCCTGTATGAGCAGGGTTAGTGGGGCCGGAGGTTACATAATGTAGTTAAAGGTCAGAGGACCCACAGTGGCGTTGATCACGATACATCAAGATCAACGACCATAAGGCATTGCAAGGACCCAAGTTGCATAGAAGCTAATTCTCCAAGGCAGTCCCGCAATACAAACCATGGTTTCACCGAGGGGTTACATCCCAGTGTCAAAAGAATTGTGGGATGAAAGGAGGGTTACTCCAAAACCACTATTGCATGCCCCACAATTGGGAAAACGTTAAGTGATGTAACGTAATGACATCACAAAATATGACTGGGAATGTTCGGAGATTAGCAGTTCAAAATGTGCTAATGCACAAACTTCCAAAGTCCTGAGCTTTGATTACAAAAGTTCCACAAAGAATGTCAGTCGTTGGATGTTAGGTAGACATGGACTGTTGATCCACCCTACTTTGCGAGTTCAGTAACTCGGAACTCCAAGAGATTGTTGTGTTGTGCTTTGAAAACTTTTAAAGCTGAAGTCTTGGGTAAGCACCTATTGATCTAGCACTTGATCACGACCCATGGTCGCGTGGGTCGGGGGCTGAGAGAATAGGGGCTAGTGCCCGAAAACTGTGTTAAAGAAGGGAAAAGGGTTAGGAAGGTAGCAGGTGGGTTTCGTCTGGTTTGAACCCGCATCAAAAGAATACCAAAGACCTCAAACTATGTGATAGGGTCCAGCAAAGATCTAAGAGCCATTAGCTTAGAGAAAAGAGATCGTTGCACAAGAAGTGCATCGGAGAAGAAGCACAAGTTTTAAAGGATCATATCTTTCTGCTCAAGGCTTAGAATTGAGCAAGGAAGTTGTGATTTGGAAGGTCTTGGAAAGAAGAATCCAGATGTAATGGTTACATTAAAACATAAAAAGTTCTAAAGATGTCTTCATATAGAATAAAGAAGGCGAGAGAGAGACTTCTTGGTCTTTAGATGAATTTTCATTGTAATGTGTCTGTGAAAGACAAGAGTTGTAATCATGTTTTTTTTTTTTATCTGAAATGAATAGAACAGAGAAAATTGATCCAATCATATAATGTTGATATTGTTTCATAGTTTACTGTTATTATGTGTTTTGTGAACGTATCATGTTCTTGGTGAGTGAATGAGTTTGTGAAGAAATTGAATAAGTTTCAAGTGTTCTCTTCTGTAATATTTGCAAGGAGTGGATACTGAGTCCAAGGAGTGCGCGTGAGAGAGTCTTTTTCGACTCGAAGCTAAGAAGAGATAGCGTAGAACTTTTGTATGTATGGTGTGCATATCAAGCGTGAGGAGTGCGTATAGAGGGAACTTGTTTTAAGTTCAAAGGGCTCAAGAAGACGAGCACAGAGTGTGCCAGGAGGGCACCAGAAAGTCTTTTGGAAGACGCAGAAGGGATGAGTCCCTTTGAGACTAAGTAAGTTAAAAGCTCAGGGAGAAACAATGCAAGTTCGCACGCAGAGCCCAAGTGTGCGGTAGGGTGAAGTTAAAATTTCATTAACAAAATATCGGGAGGGAAAACACCGTCGAAGCCTTCGAAATATTTGAAATCCTTCAAGTTAGGGAGGAATTCAAGTCCAGAAGAATTGATGCCAAGATATTTGGCAAGAATTCATTGAGAACCTGAACAGACGGTAGGAATCCTTGGAGGGAGAAGCATCGATAGTCGTGCGTCGTTAGATCAAAAGAAACTATGAGGAGGATAATGCTAGGCGTCATTCAGCACTCGAAAGCTCAAGAGAGGTAGCGAACTGTAGATCTCAAGGAAGATTGAATCGTTGATTCCTTTCATCGAGAAATCGGAAAGCGGGAGTTGGGAGAACATAGGAAGTTGCTCTCAAAAATCCTGAAATGTGAACATCCAATTTGCGAGGAGAGATCTAGACCATTGAATCACGGTGAGTGTGAGCCATTGATCTGACGCACTTGAATTTCGTGAAGTTGGAAGTTGGAAAGGGGAAGAGAACTATTTTTTGATTTCCCGAACCATGAAGTCTCAATTCATGAGAAAGGATCCACACCGTTGGATTACAAGGAGCTGTGAGTCGTTGGATCTAACTCACGTGGATTTCAGAAAACTAGATATCGGAAGAAAAGAGGGGAACTATTTTTCAAAATCTCGAAACGTGAATTGTTGATTCACGAGGAATTGATCTGGACCGTCGAACTCGGAAAGCTGTGGACCATTGATCTGAGGTGAACGAGGTTTGGGAGTTCGGACCTTGGGAGAAAGGAGGAGAGCTAATCCTTGAAGTTCGCGAAGGGTAAAGTCCCGTAGGGCTCGAAAGCTGGGCCCCAGGTCATAGCTAGAGGTCACACCGGTGGAAGTTAAGAGAAGAGCTAGCACACACTAGTCTCTTATTTTGGATTTTGGGGATAAAGAGAGTCGAGGGTGACTCATACAACCGGTACACGAAATCCTGAAACACCTTTTGGATAGGCATGTGGTCATAGTCGGTGGTCACGTAGAAGAAGCTTGCGCCCTCCGCTAGTTCTCGCGGGTGAGGTTTCGCGCGAGGCCTATGGATTTGTTTCGTGGAGGTTCTAGTAGGGACCCGAAGAGCTGCCTCAGCTTCGAGAGTTGAATATCCACTGACCGAGAGGTCAATAGACCCCGCTGAGGTGGGGGCACTGTGTCGAAAGTGCTCAAGGCAGGAATAATCATGCACAGTGATCACAGTGTGAGCACAAGAAGATTCAGGAATCCGGGAAGAGTTGAATACTTCTGTGATCAACAAGAAAAAAAATTGTAGGGAGAAAGAAGTTGTTGCAATTTTTGTGGCAACAAGTATGTTATGGCTCATTGGGTCAGCTAGAGGAAAGAATGCTTGCATGTTTGCAAGTGTTGTTGGTGATATTGTTGCACAAGGAAGGAAGCAACAGAGGGCTGAAGTGTTGGTTATAAGTTTTATAAAAGAAGCATGAAAGCTTCTACTGCCATCAGATATTTAGGTAGTATAAAAATTTATTAATGGCAATCATGCAGGTATGAGTTTTTATCACTCTTTTTGCATAATTGCTGAAAGGAAGTTTTGGTAAGAATTTCCTCAGCCAGAGTTATTTTATAAAATCACATGATTATATTATTGAATGCATACCACTGGAAGTGGTAAAGGTTGGAGGCCTGTATTAATTCAAAGCTTTTTAGCTTCTGAATGCACACATTGACATAGTAGAATGTCATGTTAATTTGGTTATGGGGTTATAACCAAATAATTAAAAGATAAGAACTTGTTATAAGAATTCTTGCCAGTAAGCTAGTCTTGTATGAGACTAGAACATGGTTGGATATGGCAAGGTACGGATATGGAAAGGTTATGAGCCACACAGGTACTAAAAATCTTCCTACCTTTAAATAAAACTTGGACTGCAACCTTTTTGCTAACACTAATGAATACCACAGAATTATATTCTTGGTGTAGTGTTCGGGTTGAAAAGGAAGGCATCCAATTAATTGGGAAGACAATAGAAGGTGTGTGGAGAATGTGGCAACACATTGGCCAGAATTCCAACTTATGGATGGTGAGATACATGACTGAGATGAAGATCATTATGTAATTCAATACAAGGGTGCACTGAATAAATAGTCATTGAGAGTTGTACTCATGTCTAGTAAGGGGCTGAGTTGCACTCATATTTGATGGAATTGTATACTTAAATGCACATGGATGAATGCATTTTGTAAGTACATGCATATATGTTTTTGGCATGGAAATAATTATACTAATGGCTGAAATGTTGCTAACCTATGAGGTTGAGAACATTTCAGGAACTGTTAAACATTGCAACAGGAAAGTTGCAAGCCAGGTAGTCACATGAATAGAGACTACAAAAAATTTTATGTTCAGAAAATTGAAATAATAAACTTACTGTTACTAATTATGAACATCCATATGCATAGAATGATGAGTCATTCTATTTATTTAAATTGTTTGGTAATTGTGATTGAATTGCTAGGTGCAGGCAATTCTAAGATCATTGCATAAGGTGTTGTACATGTTGGATTATGATGTACAGAAAATACTGACAATTTGTTGGCTCTATGCAAGAGGAAGCATTACAGGAAAAATGGTATGCAGTTTGATGCCTGTGGAAAACCACAAAGATGGGTAAATTCATAATATGACGACATCCAAGAAGAATTATGAAATGGAATTTCTTATTTTGGGAAAAAAAGTTGAATTCCTTTTTTAACTAAGTTGGAGTTCCTAAATGAATTATTTTATGTTTTCTCATGATAACTGCATATGGGTGATGCAGAGGAGATGACGTGGATTAAAGTTAGAATGCTGATTACAAAGAGTAGCTCGAGAAGATGCTGATTGGAGACCTCTGAGGGCAGTTGGAACTCCTCGAGCCACAATGCTCTGAGACTTCTAGTCCGGCCTGTTACTGAAGCCCAAGGAAAGGGAGGTGTAGCAACCGATGGATTGTGTAACAGTGAAGGTGTACACTCCTGGGGTGGGACAGACATGTGGGGAATGAGAGACTGTTGGTTGGAGTGCTGCTGAGGTTTGGTTGGTTGGAGTGTTGTTGAGGTTTGGTACCTTGGCCTATACCATGTTGATATGGAAGTCTTCTCAATCAAAAGATAAGTACAATTCTCTATTTATTTTATGTTGTGTATGTTATATATAGGTTATAATGTTATTAAAATTGTCTGTATATACATATATATACATTGCATTACCTACATCCATGACTGTACATAATGTGTTTCATATTTCATTGCTTAATAAATATATATACCCGATGCTAATCATGTAATCGATTGGAATGTGATTCAGGTGGAGCAAGAAGGTGTCTTGCAAGTGCATCTGATGCGCATATTGGACCGGAAGAGCAAATAGCTCCAGAATCTAGCTATAGGGCTTGTAAAGGTCCAGTGGACTTGGTACGGTCTTGAGGATGCGACATGGGAGCATGAGGATGTTGTGCGGGCAAAATACCCGCATCTATTTAAAGATTTGGGAAATCTTATTGATGTTGTGTAAAGAGTTGCATTGAGGATAATGCAAAAATAAGGGGAGGGGATTGTAATATCCCCCGGTAGTGCCCCAGTTTTATTATGAATTGTAATCATGTTTATAGGCTGGTGAGCCAAGTGTATATAATCTGGTGGGCTTATGTGTTTATTAGGCCGAAGAGCCTAAGTGTTAAAGGCCATGAGCCTGATTTTGTATATGTAATTATGCAGATCATTAATAAAATATAAACATCGTTGCGTGCAGACTGACCATGAAGAAAGAGTGATGGGGGACTAAGCTTCCACAAGGTTGGGTAAGGGAGGAGGCTAAGTGTCTGGTCCTAGGGGATAAGCTAGAGGGCTTACCTCTAAAGGTGATAATAATTTATTATTATTTCCTAAAAGGCTAAGGTGGTCAATTGATCAAGTGTTGTCCCAAGTTCCTGGGAAAGGAATGTATGCAAAATGGAGTGCATGTAGCTCCAGGAAGATAGATGTCGACTTGGGCGCATGCAGTTTAAGCTGAAGAAGTCAGTCATGTTGGGGGTTTGCTCTTGCATTCTCCCATCCTCTGCTTGGGTTCACTTCCCATTCTCCCATCCTCCGCCTGGGTTTGCTTCCCATTCTTCTATCCTCTGCGTGAGTTCATTGGGGATTCTACCATTTAGAGTCTGAACCCATTTTGCCTCTGCAATTGACCTCTGTGTTGTTTCCTGGTCACGAACCGAGTGAGAATCCGTGGGAAAACCGATGGACTGAGCCGTGTCTTCTGTGAAGCTCGATCATCTCGTATATGTCTGTGTTGTGTGGTGTCATAACTGTGGGTTGTTGTGGCCACGCAGTTCCTGGACTGGGTGTGGTTTTCTGCCTTTTGTTATTCCTGTGTGAATGAGTATTGAACTGTTACTATTGTCCTCACTTGGCTGGAGCTGAGTCGAGGAGTGTGCTAAAGAAGAGGGTTGTCAAGCCTGTGGTAGAAGAGGTAGGTTGTCAGGCTTGTGAGCAACTCTCTCCAGGTGAGAGAGTCTGCTGGGAAGTGGTTTTATCCCAGAGAGAGTCCAACACTAGCTACAGAGCTCTGAGAATTCCTGATCCGTCCTGGTGCCGACACCCAGAGAGGGATATGAAGCACCGATGGACTATTCTTGTGAAGGTGTATACTCACAGGTGGAACAGGCATGTGGGGAATGAGATTCCTTGAGTAGTGGGCGTAAGAAGGCTCCTGGAGAGAATCCTTCTGGTTTCACTGTACAGTGTTCTGGTAACCTCAACCTAGTCTAGGATTCCCTTGCCCTAGGTGGACCTTAGTCCCAACTCGAGGGTGACCCACTGCTGAGCATGATGACCAGTGTGGTCTATGGTTGGGAGGTTCGTGGAAGGTCTGCAGGTGGTTGGTGGTCTTCTAATAAAATATAAGTACCACTTTTATGTTCATTTACATGCTGTGTAATGGTACATATGTTGTAAATGATGAGTATTGCGTGTATATGTTGTATATGCTACATGTGTAGGCTTACTGTTATTTCTGCATTATTATGTTATATATATGTAGAATAGTTCTGCATTATTATGTTATATATATGTAGAATAGTCATTCTATGTTTATATTGATGTGTATGTTTTTTCGCAAGTATCTCTGTGTGGCATAGCCTAATAGTTTAAGGCTGGAGCTATCACAGATCAAAATAGAGCAGTAGAGCTGCAGGAGTAGTGGCATTGCCCGACCTGTTGGTGGCCGAGGATGTTACACACACCCCATAGTAGGTCATGATGGGCTTAGTATTAATGTATATTCTTGATGATATATTAGGCTATAATCAATTTTTGGTAGATTAATTAAGGGATTACCTTAAGACACCTAACACCTAACTATTATAAGTGAGATCGGAAGAG